>JAXQQM020088777.1:0-33650 GCA_034641835.2 Pinus albicaulis
TAATGTTCCCAAAATTATCATGAAGCTAATTGGAACATTGATTTTTCTTATGTCATATAGGAGGTGAATAAAATGGGTGAGGAGACCCATGAGTAGGAATAAAATCCCTCATAGTGTGAAGGGGAGGGATCAATAGAGTAGCTTTATTTTTCACCTTCCAGTGTGAAAAGGGGAAAATGCATGAGGACAAGGTCAAGTTTGACCAAGTCAACAGTGCTACCCAAGAGGGTGTGGATTACCTGGGAAGACAATGCAGTTTGCATGGGAGGAATATCACTTGGTGGAGGAAACCCTAATGTGTGGGGTCCAAGGCAGGAAATTTTTCATTTGCATAAAAGGAGGAAGAGGAAGCCATAGAGCATTTTGTTGATGAATATTGATTTTTGTCTGCATGACTATTTGTTATCTTCAGTTGTTTAACTGAGATTGTTGTGCTGCTTAGTACAAGGGATTTCCTGATTAGGAATCCTTCTCCTTTATTGAGAGGAATCTTGAGGGATTTTACTTCATTCTACACATTTCAGGCTCAAGGCCAAGCCACCTCCTTCAGCTACGGTGTTATTCCTGTAGCAAGAAACATCGTGTTGCAGGGTGTTGCAGTGGAGGGTTTCATAACAACATTTCCTTGGCTCATATTTCAGAGGAGGGAGCTTCAATTCCTCTGGGAAGTTAGTGAGGAAGATTCAGGAGCTAATTGCACATATTTGGCATCAAGCCAAGCACTTTCTATCTCCTACAACGCAGTCCATCTCCTTGACTGCGTTATTTCTGAGTGTATTTGCAATGGGGGATTGCACCACTATCTTGGAGGGTGAGATCTTCAGTGATTGGATCAGCCTTTCACCTAAGAGATCCATTGGATGAGATTCAGATATCATATGCAACATCTTTAGCTATCTTCATCCATTTCCAATTTTTGAGTTGCAGCTGCTACCCTGCAACTTCGACATTTCTGCCATTGTGTATATTTCAGCCAATCATTCTAGGATTGACTTGAAATTGTATTTTCAGGGGTTAGATATTTTCTCCCCCAATTATTTCAGCTATATAATTCCGTATCCATGTATTGAAATTATTTTTGTAGCAATGTATTTTATAAACTGTGCAGTCATAGCTTGGATTTACCATATGTAGTAGTGCATTTCATAATTCTTGTAGATGTGCCTTTGATGGTGGATTTTCCTAAGCTTGAGTGATCATTTCCTCAATATATTGTGCACATTATACTGCTATAACATTAATAATATGGCTATGAGATCTTATTACATTTTCTGAAGTAGATGTATCACTGCTACTCCATTGGTATGTTCATGTATTGCTGGATCTCCACATTTGGAATATCTTAAGATATTCCCAATAGTGTAGAATTTCTCGATTTTGGGATATTACATTCAACACAACTTTACATAAGCACAATAACAATGAGTGTCACCCAAAACTTCAATCAGAGTAGTGAGATCACTGTAACCAGAACTCCGTAATAACCCAAAGTTCAGAATCAGTATGCAAAATCAAACTTAACCCTGAACATTCATTATCTTAAAATACATAAGCTACTTTGCTTCATTGAACCCGTGTGTATATGCACTTTCCTTCACACCAACCTGCGTATAGATCTATACATACTGTGTTTGCAAACTGTGATCAGTCTCAGATCCAGATCTAAGGTTTTTCGTCAAACATATTTCTAGAAATGAAGAGCCCTTACACAGTTAGTCATCATTAACCAAGTTTACTCACTCATTGATAATATTTGTACATATTCAACTTAGCAGCATGTACAATATTCAAACAACCCAAATATTCATGAAGACTTCATTGACAGACACCAAAATTACAACAGGAATTAATAGATAACTTCTTCCACAAGCTTTAGAAAACCTTAATTCCCATACTTACTTTTCATATGATAAAGCCGAATATACACGGGATTTTACCACGACGAACTAGCATATATATTTGTATATATTAATTTTATAGAATGTACACAATCTATAGCACTTGCCCATATTTCTTTACATTAATTTAGCAAGCATGCACTAGGTCATAGATCTGATCATCTCTTCAATGGATCATACAAGAGCATAGTCATTTCAGGTCTAGAGATCATGGTCCATCATTGTCTTCATGGGTGCATCATAGATTTAGATCTATCAATTAAAATGGAGTTCATCCCATGAAGATATGCCTTAGAGGAAAGTATTTAGTAAAAACCATTACATATGCACTCTTATGCATTATGATATTCTTCTCCTTATATATTTTTAGTCTTTACCAATACCATGAGCCAAAACCACACAATAGCCGATGGTATAGTTGGATGAAATCAACTAGGCAATACAACGCTCAATACTATGGGCTAATACCATGGTAATGCCCCTTGGTATCATCTTTTACATATTTTTAAAGCGCAAAAGGGCATACATGACTTGGATCATTCTTATCCGCGTGTATACGCGACTTGGCCTAAACAAAACTGCGTATAGAACCTGCAATACAAAAATCAACCAATCTTCTTCTAAACTGTACACATTTCTGCTGATAGACTAATGAGCTTCTCTAGGAAGATATACGCCATCCTTTACTAGAGAGTTGCCATCAAGGAAAACATATTAGGACATAGGAATCATATTTCCAAAAATCTCCACCTTTGGACTTGATGGCAACCATGATGGTGTTTGATCATTATATCAGATAGAAACATGAAACATAAGCTTTATCCAAACACCCAAAATACTCTCCCCCTTTTAATATCAAGGGAAAAGGGCAGATGAATACCAAAAACAAGGAGCTCTATAGATCTAATGTGCATTTAAATTACCATGCTCCCCCTTAGATCATGTTGAATTTTTAATGAAGAACATGACTCTATGACCTTTCCTATCACTAAAGGCTCATACTTACATCATTGATCCAACCAAGTGGAATTACATATTTGACTCAACTACCCAAGCAAGTGGGTTTACAAATTTGAACATGTCCTTATATGATTGAATATTACAATTTTACATCATGAGAATCATCATTCTCTTTTCATCGAATTATAGAAATGAATTTTCATAATCAGGACAAAAATATCAAGAGAGAGATCATATATCAGAAATCAATCAGAATTCCAACAATGAATCCCTAGCACTGGCAAGGCGATTCTCCCACTAAGCATGTCTTTGAACACCTTCACCACTATTCATTAAGTCTTGCTTAAAACCCCGTGGCATCCATTCTGTGTCGATAAAGAAAAGATGAGTATTAGAAAGAACAACGGAGATAACCCAACAACATTACAAGGATGCGAAAGCTAACCTAGGCAGAATTTATGTGGGCAAAACTCATACTAGTTTATATGAACGAAGCGCGTATATACGTGATTCGCCTTGATGAAGAAACAACATATTGAATTTAAACTTAAATAATTAAGCGATTTGATTAGAGGGCGGAGACAACTCCCAGTTTTTGTCTGAGATATTCGAATGCTTCCCTGGGCATAGGTTTAGTAAATATACCAGCAACTTGTTCTTTGGAAGGAACATACTCCAATTTGACATTTTGTTCAAGCACTTGTTCACGTAGGAAGTGATACTTAATAGGAATGTGCTTAGTCTTGGAATGCATAACATGATTCTTTGAGACACTAATAACACTTGTATTATCACATAAAATGGAGATGGGAGATGAACATTTGATTTGAATATCTTGTAGAGATCTCATCATCCAAAGGAGTTGTGTGCAACATGATGCGGCAGCCACATATTCTACTTTTGTTGTAGATAAGACAATAGAACCTTGTTTCTTGTTGAACCAAGACATTAATTGGGGCCCCATATAGAATGCACCACCACTAGTGCTTTTTCGATCATCAACATTTACAGCCCAATCTGCATCTGTGTAAGCATGAAGAGTGAGATCATCATTCTTTGGATACCATAGACCAAAGTCTTAAGTCCCTTGTAGATATTTTAATATTCTTTTTACAGCCTGAAGGTGAGACTCTTTTGGATTAGCTTGGAATCGTCCAACAACCCCAACTGCAGCACGCAATTTTCTGGTCTTTCTGGTGTAATATCCCAAAAGGGAGAATGCAGTAATACTTCACACAATATAAGAACTTACAGCAAGATAAACAATAAATCTTAAGACAACATCAGAATTTACAGAGAAGCTGAGCCATTTTATTATATTGGAGAAGAATCAGTTACACCATGTACAAAATATGAGTAGATCTAGCCAAAGAGATGGTCTAGAAGTACCCAGAAAACAAGCTACAACAAGTACAACATAACTGGAGAGGCACTGAAGAAAATAATGCACTGTCCCTTTAGTATAATATGAACATATAGTTGTAGGTTGAAAAGGAGAATGCAGATATACTCAAATATGGAGCTCAAATGATGCCAAGATTCAAGATCTAGCCAATGTGATGGATTCCCAAGATAACCCAGAAAGGATTTTCTAGATCTGCAACTTTGGAAAATCACCTCCCTAGGATTTGATCCTTGATCTGCTGGGAAATACATATCTAAAGCTATATCTGACAAATAGATGGCTGAAATATGATATCAAATTAGATATATTATTGAAGGGCTGATCCCTTCTTTAGATCTAGGAGATAAAATATGTAGATCTAGCTTCTCAATCCTCCAATGATGATTGCAGCTGCTGCAACACAACTTCCTCTAGAAACTGTGCTATGAGGGAAAGAGAGGCCTTCTTCCTGCTGAAAAATGCTACAATAAACTCCAGGCTGATGGTAAGATTGATGGAAATGTGAGGGAATGATCCCTCACAGGATTGCTAGCTGAAATACTAGCAACTTCCTTCCTCCTTTTAGATCTGCAAAATTAACAACGTAATTCTTGAAGGGAATACTGCTACTAGGAGCTCAATAACTTTTGGCCTGATGCCAGATCTGCAATGAAGCTCTGGGAAGTTGATCTTTAAGCCCAAGGTGATGGGAATAAACCCTCACCAGTTCTCCAGCTGAAGTACTGAAGACAACTTCCTCCTTCCAAAGCGATCTTTAAGTATACAATTTACGAATATGGATGTTCTCTGATAGGAAAAGAGGTGGCATGAGTAAATACTCTTTCTAGAGCTACTCTAGAAAGAGGTCAACTCTAGAAAGAGGTAGGATTCCCGACCAAGAACACCTTGTGCTAAACAGCACTGCAATCTTTCCTAAACAACCCAAGAAAGCCGGTGGAATATCACATGACAATTTCGGATCTGTAATATCTTACACCAAGAATAATAAGCATGGCAGCCATTCTTTCCTTCATCTTCTTATATAGCATTTGAGCCTTAAAGCCTTAGCCCTTATCTAAGCGCACATCACATGTAGACCAGATCTGTGTTGGGCTGCTATTTGACCAAATCAACCATCATGTCTAGGTGCAATGTACACCTTCCATCAAGTGTGCCTTGTTTGCACAACGTCCTCCATCACTTCATCATGAATGTCACATGATCTTTGACATATTCAAGATTTTAGTTGACTAAATCATCCTCTGTTTGATCCCTTCAAGATCTTAGTTGACTGTGTCAACCTCCATGATCTATCTCATTAATGAGACAGTTTCTCCAATTTCATTCACATTAGTAGTTGCTCAACTACCTTGTTATGTAGATCTAGGCTAAATTAATCCACATTCACACACACAAAAGTGGATATTTATTCATATTGAGGATTGTGGGTCCCTCCACCCTTTTATTTACTTAATTCATTAAGAAAATCAAGGACTCTAATATTCCAAATATGATGTGAAAATTTGGGAATATTACAGTCCCCCTCGCAAAATGTTGCTTGTCCTCAAGCAACTCCAAAAGTAGATGCAAGGCCATCTCTTCCCTCCAAAATGGCATCCACATAAGGAAGGCTTCCTCCATTTGCTGCAATGTGTGATGTATGTTTGGTTCCAAAGTTGTTTTTTAAGAACATAAAGAATGACATCCAACTGTTTGGTTAGATGTCCCCCTTTCATCATGAAGTACCAAGTGACAACCATATGATGTCCAAAATCATCATCAATACATGAGGTGCATAAAATAGGGTGGTTCTCTTCACAAAGGAAAAGCTCCATCACACAATACATGTCTCCATCCCATGTTTTATGAATTAGATTGAGCATTGATATGCTCTCATACTTAGCCCTGTTGGCTTTGTTGGATCCAAGCATCATTCCAATGTTATGCAAAAGAAGAAGGAAAGGAGCTATATGGGTATAAAAATATGTCAAACCATATTTCCCTAATAGTAACCACCGAAATAAGGCCCTTTGTTGCCATCCTCCATCTCCTCCATGTAATATGGACAAGCCAAACTCCCCCAAAAGAAACCAAAGCAACAAGAGATCTTGTTTCTTTCTCTCCTCCTCATGTGCATCATGAAGTAAAAACATACTAATGGACATATGGAATGTCACATCAGCCCAATACAAAGAAACATCATCAATGCATAGCATGAGAGCATCATGCCAAGATTTACCGAAGACAAAACACATAGACATAGGAGATTTCATGTGGTGGCCAATCTCTCTCAAGTGAAACCAAAATGAACATGCCTTCTTTTGCTACATTCTTTAATTGATACAAAAGGCATGAATTAGAAAAATATGAGCTATTGGGTGGTAACCATACTGACCCAAGAGCAGCCAGCGCAACCATGCCTCCTTCTTCATTTCATAAGTGTTCTTCAAGGCATGGATCAAAGAAATAGGAGCCTTTAGGCAGTGACAAGAACCTCCCAAGGGAAACCAATGTAACCAAGTTTTCTGGCCCATGTAAATATACAAGTGGTCATGCAACCCCTTGCTTATCTTCCGCATCCACTCATCCCGAGATGGAAGATGAGTGATGTGTTGCATAATCATGGTATCCTCACTTTGTAGAATACCATGCGCATCAGAAGTAAAAAATGTTATAAATAATGATAGGTAGGTAGTAATTAGTACAGCACAGACATGTACTAAACATCATTGGGAAAAAATTGCTAATTTCCCTCGACGAATATGATTCGATGTATAATTGTATAAACCTTCAGTTAAAAAAGGCTCAGAGCATTTCTCTGACTTCTGTTGGGACTGGACCCAAGGCTTGCTAACTAATTGGTCAAAAATATTGAATTTCCTACATAAAACCCATTTCATCAACATTTTCACCCTCATCCATGAGTATGATCCATTTTCCTAAGTAAAATACCCTTTTTTCTTAGTGAAAGTAAAAACCCTACATAATTAATTTCATCTTTGTTCAAAGACACTCAAAAAACCCACAAAAATACATTTATCCTAAGTTTAAGTGTGAAAAACCAATAATGGGACAAACTATGCTTATTTGTCTATCTTTACACTTTACTTAGTTTGAAAATATGTATTTTTTCATTCATTTCCTACATTACACCTTTACTTTCATATTAATTTCTAACTTATATTATTAAATCCCTAAAATATACCCTTCATGTACATTATTAAATCCTTTATATTTAAATAACCCCAAAACCCTTCTATTTAAAGTTTAAACCTATGTTAATATATCCCACATGATAAAATAATCCCAGCCCATTATCCCATAGGTTTAAACATATCGAAATACAAAAATATACCCCGCCCCCCTATGGTTCTTAAACACTTGTCAAAGGTTTATATACCATATACATATTAATACCCCCGCCATCACTATTGGTTTAAACATCCAATTAAATGCTTGAATTTAATATAACCTTATCCCTCTGCTCAATCATATAACCTAAGGTTTTAACTTTATAAATGTATATTTATGATGTTATAAACCCATCTCGCCGCATTTCTAACCACAGACCCACTCGAAATCCGCACAACTTCCAAAGAAAATCTCCGTCGTTCGCATGAGTCCTTCCCGATCCAACGATCGAAATCCAATATCGTAAATAAAGTAGCTTGACCTTAACTATTTCATTTCTACGCAAAATAGGTTGTTTAGCCTTTTCCGCCCTCCTCTACGTGGCTTATTTTTATTGGATTGCATTCGATTCATTCAAAACTGCTTACCGCCTAAAACGAGCGTGATAACCACTCGTGGTTTTTACCCTTTGAAACCCGAAAACTGCCCATGGCTTGACTTGACGTCCATTTATTGCAAGCTAATTTAACCCTAAAATGCCTAATAAACCATGAAATACATTGTTATTCCCTTCATCTGCACTTATCGATTGTATCTGCCTTTCAGACTCAGAGAACGAAGCATTTTGTACTGTTTTCGAGCCCAGAATCAGTGAAAATCCCGCCTATGACCATTGAAGATTGCCGAGAAGCCCTGAATTGCTTATAAAAACCAGAAAAAGATATCAAGAAACTATCAAATGCCTCAAATCCATTTTCAAATACCCATACCTGCGTAAAACAAGTATTTTTCGAGAAATCAAGCCTGTTATCAGTTTGAGAGAACCTTGATAGAGAAACAAATACAGTCAAAACTTAAATTGTTCTAAGAAAGCCTATAAAAAAAGGTTAAAAAACAAGACAAACCCTGTCAATTTTTTTACAAAACCTTGTTTTATATTGCGCACAATTGTAAATGGAAAATATTGAGTTTATATAGTTTTTACGCACTGTTTAAAACTCCAAATTAAAGCCCAGAAATCCTTTGAAGGTAACCTAACCTCTATGCTTGATTTCACATGATTTTTTGCTCAGTTATCCATTGAAAAAGCCCAAGAAACCACGGTTTCAAATTCATAAACTAGTGAGAATATGTAACATAATTGAAGGTCAAAATTTGAAGGAAAAATCCCAAGAAAAAAGAAACATATTCTACCTATTTAAATCCGAAACCCTGGCCAGTCAAAAATACCATTTGTAAAGCTGTTTAATCTCACAAAGAAGTAACCGAAAACTTAATAAGAGAGTTTTATGGTCCTAAAAAACTAAAAAATACCTAAATCTACTCATTTGCACATCTTCCAAGTACTTAAATATTTATGAATCCTCTACAACCCCTATTGTAGACATTGACCACACCCATTAGCAAATGTTGACTATAAGATAGTAGACCCTATTGTAGAATTCAATTTGTTGGAACTTCATAACTGGAGCTTTGAAAAATCTTTATATAATGTTGAAGAAGTTCAAATTTGGGAATCACACTTGCCCAAAAATTTTGTTCTAGTTACTCATTCATGCCCATAGGTCATTAGGTTATGTCATCATTATTATATGCCTGAGCAAAGAGCAATAGTTAATTCCAAAAAAGAAGTACTTTTTACCATTACTGTTGAATCCATTAACCAAATGTTACAGCTTAAACCTGATTCTCAAGCAGTCCCTTTATCCATAGAAGCACTTACCAAGCTATACATTTGCCTCTATTTTCCCAAAAGATTCCAAATATTCCAAGTATTCATGCCCTTACATGTGGAAATTCCTCAAATTAATCCTCCATATTCCACTTCAAGATTTCCATGCTATCATTCATCTTAGGGTATTTTGCGGTGAACATATAGATATGAATCCATTTTAGTTTTCACTGTCTACTTTCACATTGGGACAACCTCCATCTGTTATCTTCAATTATGATGAGTATATTCTTGACAAAATCCTGGCTTGACTTGTTAAATTGCCAAGCCCCGAAGAGAGTGTTTGATACACATATTTCCTCTTACATATTCTTATATTTTTTCAAGTAGATAAGTGTTGGCAATATGATGCGAGTGTTGTCCTTGATGGCAACCCACTTGATAAAGTTGATGGCAACTTGGTGAAATGAGATTGTTGGCTATATGATGCAATGTGTTGTCCTTGATGGCAACCTACTTGATGAAGATGTTCTTGATGGAAGCCTGCTTGATGAGTTGCCTATGATAAGAAACCTATGTGTCAAAGATGTAAGAATGATGTATCTACAGATCAGTTCAGATGTGACAGAGAAAAGAATTCCAGTAAGTACCAAAAAAATGATAAATATAATATGTCACAATGTATACGCTACTTTTGTGAAGGCAACCCGCGTATACATACAATGTATACGCTACTTTTGTGAAGGGAACCCGCGTATACATTCAGGGTTAGCATATACGCAGTTTTTATGAGGCGAAGTTGCGTATACACGCGGAAGCGAACGCTCCAAGTCGCGTATGCCCTTTTGCGCTCTAAAATTATGATACCAAGGGGCATTACCATGGTATTGGCCCATTGTATTGAGCGCTAGATTATCTATTTGATCCCTTCTAGGAATACCATTGGAAATAATGTGGTTTTGGCTCATGGTATTGAAAAAGGGTAAACCTATATAAGGAGAAGAAAATCATTGTGCAAGAGGCGTGCATGAGTCTGGGTTTAAATGTGTACTTCATTATGAAGTATATCTGTATGGAAAGGGTAACAATTTGATGATCTGAATCTGTGATGCACCTATGAAGAAAATGATGAAGAAGTGAATCTAGATCTAAAATGTATTTGTATCTTCTAGATCTGTTTATGGAATGTTCTGATCTGAGATGAGGCGAACATGTTTCTGAAGTAAAGGGTAATATCCGAGCTATGCATCTGTTCTGAAGAATTGCGCTGAAATATCTAAAGAAGTATACGCTGGTTCGTTTCGGTAAAAGCACGTGTATACGCGGATCTGATGAAGGAAAAGCGCGTATGTCCAGTTAGGGTTTTCTGAAGTATGTGCAGAGAGTACGAGTTTATGTCATGAAGGCGCCGCCTGCGGATCGATGGGCGACGCGTACTGCCTTATGATAAACTAGGGTTTGTTGAAGTTGTGAGATGTACGATACCATTCTCTTGTTTGAATATCATCTGTTGCCGATGTGTCTTTGCTATCTGTCCAATGTTGATCTCAGTGAGATTCGAATATTGATTATCTTCCGCATAGAGCAGTTGTTGAATTGATGTTCCTTGAGCTTAATTGTGTGGGTTGGATCCAATGTGAAAATTGATGAAACGTGGTCCATGGTGGTCTTGAGGTTGTAGCTTGATCGAGGGTTGTGGCTCCCCTTCCAAGTGAGGCACAGTAGCGAGAGAAGGGGGTCGTAGCTCCCTTCCAGGAGAGGCTGGTAAACGAGAGCAGGGGGTCGTAGCTCCCTTCCAGGAGAGGCTGGTAAACGAGCGCAGGTGGGTGCCTGCGTACTGGTATGAGTCTGCGCCAGTACATTGTTGTAAGATGTTTTCTTTATAATAAAATATTGAAGGCTGAGACAACGGCAGCGGTGGTTTTCTCCCGACTTGGGTTTCCACCTAAAAATCTTAGTGTTCATGTGTGATGCTTATGTGTGATGATTTATTTTGTTCTTACTGAACATTTTTATTGTTTACTGAACATCTAATGAATGAATGATGGAATGATATAAGTGAAGAATTAATGGCATAATTGGATCTCTTTGTATACACGAGTTTTATGAAGGATATAGCGTGTATACGCTAGTTGGCTTCAGCGAAGTAGCGTATGGGTTTTAGTGAATGGAAA
Organism: Pinus albicaulis; assembly: GCA_034641835.2. NCBI lineage: Eukaryota > Viridiplantae > Streptophyta > Pinopsida > Pinales > Pinaceae > Pinus > Pinus albicaulis. The sequence goes on from JAXQQM020088777.1 coordinate 11,440, forward strand.
AGTAAAATTTTTTCAGTTTTCCCTAAATAATGATTCACCCCCCCTCTCAGTATTTTTCCCAACAATTGGTATCAGAGCAGGTCCTTCTACAGAAGCATGATCGCTTGAAGGAGATCTGTCGCAATGGGAAGTCATGAAGAGGTAATGTCTATAAGGCCACCTCTATTCAGAGGAGATAATCTGATATTCTGGAAGATACGAACAAAAGCATATCTACAAAGTCTTGTGCAGAAGTATGGGCAATCATGGAAGAAGGTTATCAGTATCTGGCAAGTATTCCTACTGATGCACCAGAAAGGAAGAAATATGAAATCAATGCCAAAGCAGTGAATATCTTATTAGGAAGCATGTATGAACCAGAATTTTCTAAAGTGATGCAGCTAAATTTAGCAAAGGAAATATGGGACAAAATCATTCTGAGCTATGAAGGAGATACAAAGGTAAAAAGTGAAAAACTCCAAACTCTCAGAATTGAATATGAAAATTTAAAGATGTATAGTGATGAGAGTATTTCCAGTTTCTTTTTACGTCTAGATGATATGGTAAATCGTATGAGAAGTCTGGGTGAAACCATAACTGATACTACTCTGGTGGAAAAAGTCTTAAGATCTTTGACTTCAAAATTTGAGTCAAAAGTATCAGCTATTGAAGAAAGGCAAGATCTGCAAACTCTTACTATTGTTCAACTTCATGGTGTTCTAACTGCTTATGAAATGAGACAAGGAGGTCCCTCTCAAATCAAAGAAGCTACTTTTAAGGCGTGTGCAAAAGGAAAAGAAAAAGGAATATTAATAAAGGAATCAAATTATATCGAAGAAGAAGAAACCGTTTTGAAGAAAACTCCAACTAGGGCGGAAGATTCAAAGGTAAGTACATCCAATTATTTTGCTTGTGGAAGGTTGGTAATTATGATACTAAATGTCCTTATGAAGATAATCATGGTAAAGGGAAGCAATTTGAGAAAGGAGAAAGAGTTACTATACAAATGAAGTATCGATGAGGAAGAAGAATTCGACAAAGATGTAGTGCTCATGGCAAAGAAGCAAATGAAGAAGGCTACTCAAAGGGAGACATCTCGAGAAGACATGTGTGGCAAAGATGAAGAAGATAAAGCGAGTGCGATTGTTGTTCTTGTGATTCCACTTTCTTGTGCATGCGATGGTCAAGATAGTGAAAATGTGATATAATTCTAGAAGCAAATCTCCAATATCAATGATGAAAGCAATGATTGGAATCAATTTCATAAGAGAGAATCTATCCTCAAAGATATGATCTCTAGAATGAATGGCCAGAGAAAGAAATCTTGTTGAATGGAAAGATCAGAACAAGTATCAAAGGATTGTATGTTTATGCAACCAATCAAAGTGTGGAGACTTGACGAAATCATCTCTACGAAAGAAGATCTCGAAACATCAAATAAGAAGGAATGAAGAGCTTGAAGAAAAGATCATCGCCCTCAAAGAAGATCTAGAAAAATCAAATAAGAAGAATGAATAACTCTTTGCACACATATTTGAAGAACAAGAAAATGGGTTGAAGGAAGAAGTTTTAACACTAAGGGATCAAGTAGAAGAAGGAAAAGGGTTGAAGAGAGTATGAAGAAGCAATGAAAAATGTTTGAGGTTGAGGTAAATATTCTCAAAGGTAAATTAGAAGAAAAAGATAAAATCTTGAGGTTTCAAGATAGTACAAAGATTAGGGACAATATTCTTAGTAGTCAAGGTCTCCTTCTATCAAACTTGGTCTTGGTTTTCTGAGAAACGGTTAAAAGGTGAATCTAGTCACAAGAAAGTGTTAAAGATTAAAAGGATGTCAATACAAAATCGAAGTGTTGAAAGAAGAAAAAGGTCAACGAAACCAATCATGAACTCTCAAAAGAAATCTTTCCCTCCTAACTATAGAAGAATCAATAATGTTGAATGCTTTAGATGTCATAATTATGGGCATATTACATTAATTGTAGAAGCCGAGTTTGATTCGATCACAAAATAACGATTCTACACGGAAAGGTACCCTGGTTTCTTCAATGGATATTGTTTTCATGCGGCAAGTATGGTCATAAAACGTTGGTGCAATAGAGAGGAAGAATAAGAAAAACTCATTATGATTCCTGATTACTTCTACTGGTCACCATAGGTGTTATGCTTGTAACAAGTATGGACATGTTGAAAAAGAATTCGGGATGAACGGAATGCGAGAAATTGGATGACTTCAGCCACACATTTCGAAAAGTTCAAGCAAAGCGCTAGAAAAAGAAGGAGGATCGGTCGAGGAAATGTGAGAATATTGACCCTACTACGGTCATCGCTTCTAAAGCTTGCTTCTCTTAATGGCTTGCGGGGAGTGATGTAGAGATACATTATAGGGATTAGTAATGTATTGTCACGGGGGAAGCGATGTATGATGATTCTCTCATGGTTGATTTTGGTTATTCTGGTTGTTTATTTAAAACGGTGCATACGATGCTGTGAAGAAAGTGAACGGAGTGGTACAAGTTCAAGGAGATAAAGGAATGTGAAGGTTTCAATATTTCACTTTCCATGCGCGGGTTAGGTAAAATAAAGCCGCATATACACGCGAAGTTCAATGGAGACACAAACGCGTATGCATTTATGATAAGGAAATTTGTATGACGGTTGAAGATGCAGGTACGGAGTTGAGGGAGCATCGGTACGAGTATTATTGGTAGTATTATTGGCCTTTGTATTTGCTTATTTCTTAGTTCTAAATGATGATGACATATTACATGGTTTCTTATGGTGAGATTATGGATGGTACGATTGCTTTTTTGAAGAGTATCCTTTGTTTTCACATGGATGAGATGGAAGCTTTACCAGTTCGGAGATGAGACGGATCATATTACCAAAGAATTATTGTTGATGACTTTTTGTTGAAGGTATTCAAGTTGCACATGCTAAGGAGGAGCCTTGCTCATATGGAAAGGATGCTTGGGATGCACTTTTCGGGGGAGCATTAGTCTTTGTGAGTATAATACATTGTTGGCATTAAGTGGTTCGAAACATGATCTCCCTCTTGAGGTATTTTGGTATTGATCATAAAAAATCATATTTGTATTTTGATGAAAAGGTCATGATGAGACCTATGATGTAAAATTGTAATATTCGGTCGTATAAGGACTTGTCAAATTTGTAAACCCACTTGGTTGGGTAGTTGAGTCAAAATATGTAAACCACTTGGTTGGGTAGGCTGAGTCAAAATGTGTAAACCACTTGGTTGGGTATTTGAGTTTCATATGTAAATCCACTTGGTTGGATCTTTGATGTATGTATGGAGTCCTTGGTGATAGGAAAAGTCATAGAGTCATGTACTTCATTGAAAATATAGCGAACTCGGGGGGGGAGCATGATGGGAAGCAAAACCTTGTCTTGGTTTGATCGCCCTTTGCCCTTGATGTCAAAGGGGGAGAGTGACATGGTGTTTGAATAAGGGAAGAATATCATGATGCTTAATGTATCTGTCTGTGGTGATCAAACCTGCATACGTGGTTGCCATCAGGGCCAGGGGGAGATTGTTGGCAATGAGGTACAAAGTGTTGTCCTTGATGGCCACTTGATAAAGTTGATGGCAACTTGGTGAAATGATATTGTTGGCTATATGATGCAATGTGTTGTCCTTGATGGCAACCTACTTGATGAAGATGTTCTTGATGGAAGCCTACTTGATGGGTTGCCTATGATAAGCAACCTATGTGTCCAAAGATGTAAGAATGATGTGTCTGAGATCATTTTAGGATGTAATGAGAGAAAAGAATTCGATGGCTTCATAAAAATGATAAATATAATATGTCACAATGTATACGCTACTTTTGTGAAGGCAACCACATATACATACAATGTACGCTATTAATTTTATTGAAGGAACCACGTATACATTCGGCGATTAGCATATACGCGATTTCATGAGGCGAAGTTGCATGTACACGCGGAAGCGGCTTGGCTCCAAGTCATGTATGCCCTTTTGTGCTCTAAAATTATGATACCAAGGGGCTTTACCATGGTATTCATTACATTGTGTTAGAGCGTTGGATTATCTATTTGATCCCATCTAGGAATACTGTACTGAATAATGGTTGAACACAGACAGTGAAGGTGAACCCAGAGTAAGAGAAAGAAAATCAGCAAAGTACAAGTCCGGGTTTGAATGACCGTTTCATTATGAAGCATATCCGTATGGAAAAGGTAAATAAAGCTTGATGATTTGAATCCGTGATGCACCTATGAAGAAAATGATGAAGAAGTGAATCTAGATCTGAAATGTATTTGTATCTTCTAGATCTGCCGAGGAATGTTCTGTTTCGAGATGAGGCAAACATAAGCTATGAAGGTAGCAATATCTGAACTATGCATCATTCAAGAATTGCGCTCGAAATGTCCGAATAAGTATACGCCGGTTCGCCGCAGTGCGCGGCATACGGACCGATAAAACAAAGCGTGTATGTCTAGTTAGGCTTAAATATGGAGAGGCAGGGTTTATATGCATGAAGGCTATACGCAGGATCGCTGAAAGGAAAGCGCGTATGGATAACCAGGTTTGTTGGTTGCAGATGTCCGATCCGTTTAGTTGTCTTGCCGATATCCGTTTCCGATGTATACCGTTATCCGTCAATGTTGATCCGGAGGTTCGAATATTGATTATGTTTTTACAGAGCAAGTTGTTGAATTGATGAATGTTCCTTTGTTTTCAATTGTGGTTTGAATCATGCCAGAAAAATTGATGAAACGTGGTCCATGGTGGTGCCGAGGGTTGTAGCTCGCCGTGGGGGTTGTAGCTCCTCTGTGTGAGGCCGGTAAACGAGAGCAAGGATCGTAGCTCCCCTTCCGTGGAGGCTTCAAAACAAGAGAAATGTAGCTCCCTTCCAGAGAGGGCCGGAAAACGAGCGCAAAGGGTGCCCTCGCGTACCGGTATGAGTCTACACTACAAGATATCGTTGTAAGATGTTTTTCTTTATAATAAAATATTGAAGGCCGACAACGACAAGACTGGCTTTCTCTCCGACTGCCTAATCAAGAAATCTTGGTACCATGTGATGCTGGTGTGATGATTCATCTGCTCTTACCGCACATGTTTATTGTTTATTGAAATGACCAATGAATGAATGATGGAATGATATAAGGGGAAGAATTATCAGGCATAATTGGATCTCATGTATACGCGAGTTTTGCATGGATATATATGTATACTAGTTGGCTTCAAACAGTTATGGTGGTTTTAGTGAATGAAAAGCAAAATTCTTTAGTTTAGTCTCTAACATCGATTCATCTCCCCCCCCTCTCGCGTATTTTTCCTAACAATAAGTTTCAAGTAACCTCCGTAAGCTTGACATAGAAGGAACTTCATTTATCTGACATCTTTATCATAAAAGAGTCCATGAGTCTACGATACAAGAGTTTTCGTACTTTATCCATCCATTGATAAACTAAAAAATATTGAACAACCAATGATCAATGATGAGATGAAGAAGATTTTGTAGTTACCAGAAAGGCATCAAGACTCAAGATTGGTATTTTAATGAAAAACACATAGAGATCGTAGTTTTGGGTCTAATATGTTTCCCTACAAACTACCCAAATATGTACCAATGAGGGTTTTTTCCTTGGAATATATCAGAAAATCTAAATTCTCGATTCAATCAACTTTCTAGCAAATAAAAAGAAAACACAATTTAAGTTTAAGAATCAAGTGGGACCCTCCATTTGTAATCATAGAGATGCAGACAGAAGAAGTCAAACAACTACTAGAGTACAGATTTGAAGAAAGTTTCTCCTGGAATTATGATCCACAAGGAACATTGAGTAGAATGAGGGTTAAGTGGGCTAACACCCTACATTCATGAGAAACCGCAGATTGAGAAATATGCCAATTAGATTAAGGATACAACACTTCGTAGATGGAGTAAAGCGAACCGATACTAGTCACACTTCACAAACTACAGATCAAACAGAATTCCACCAAGAGAAAATGTAGGAAGAAGGTTCTTCTCGTTGTTGAAACCACTACTAAAACTAGGTTAATGACATAATAAAAATCCTAAGTTAAATCCGTTAAAGAGAAAGTAAAATATCAGTAGAAGATACAAATATGTCCCAAAGAACAAATACAAACTTAAGTTTCCATAGTCATCACAAATGGAGATAGTTACAAAATAATTGAATGAATATATTGACAATTCAAAATTCACAGCTGATAGAAAAACAAATGCAACATGGAAGTATCCTCACAAAAAAGAGTAAAAGATCTTGACATCAAGAAAGTACAAACAGACACAAAGAATGAAGAGATTAACAATGAGATTTACTCTCAATATCCTAAACAAACACTAAGCATTCAAAAGATACTTATCCCTGGCTTGACTAACAAAAAGTTGATCATACAAAGATATAGCCTACGTTGAAAATGCCAAAGATAGTTGCAAACTACAAAAAGATTGATATAGAAGGTGCCATCAGAAGGCTATCCATGCAATTGACTAACAGAACTTCATAGACAAAGAGTTGAGAGATGTTTATTGAGCACATACAACCAAAGATAAGGAGGCAGAAAAACTTCATAACACAATCAACAAACATGAAAGATCAAATTAAACTTGACAAAGCTCCTTATTATATGTTAAAGATATAAGAATTAAATCTTTAGAAGAGCTAGTATTTCATAAAGTATCCTTGCAAATGTCAAAGCAATATGAACATTAGTAAATAAAAAAGAATGAGGACACAAAGATTGAGAAACAACTTGATCTTCCATCAAGTGAATATCTCAAGCCATTAGGAATTATATAGGAATGTATCTGCATGATGATATGATGAACTTAATCTTTCAAGAAATAGACAACCAAAGAAATAGAGATTGAAATGGACAAATTTTTTCCATGAAATAGAAACAATAAAGAACAGAAATGCCTATAAATAATCAAATGGTTACTAGAACCGTGCCTTCAACTCTAGCAAGGAGCATACCCAGTATGCACTGGTACTGCCAGTTGTGAATGACATCATCTACAACATTAGCCATCATCTACCAGCAATGATCTCACCTTCCGCATGAGGCCGTAAAGCTAGTAAAGCCACGGAAGAAATTTCACTCGCACAAGTGATATTAACAAGATTGAAATAGCAGAGTGAAAATCTTGAAGATCAAAAGAAGTTAGCCCAAACCAGCACAAAAACTCATGAGAAAAAGGCTAATAGGCTAAATGAAGAATTGAAGAAACTTCAAAACATTTGACTTGAAGGAGCCAATGTCATATGTGAAAAACAACTATAGAATAGATCACTGAAGCCACTAATGATAAAGAATCTCAAATTTCCAATCTTTGAACAAGAGATATTTACTAAAGGAAGCACAAGAAGAAATATAGAAGACCAAAGAAGAGCTAGGCAAAAACCCGAGCAAGCATTATAATCGATGCTCAACAGTAAAGAAATTAATAGAAGAAATTGAGATTACCTGGGAGAGATTCAAACAATCCTAGAACCAAGCAAAGTCATAACCAAGAAGAACCCAATGAAATAGCTTGAAGAAAAATGAGAATATGAGCATAACTGCACTGCTTAGAGGTTGAATTTGAAAATCTGAGAGAAAGAAGTCCTGAATATTATAATACATGATAACATTATGCCTCAGGAGGATTACAATAAAAAATATCAAAGAATATGTGGGCAACGGTGTGAACATGATAGAGTATATGAATCCCATCTGAAAAGTTTTTCACAGAAGTTTTGAAGAATTGTTCTATATGGAGCATGGAGATAACATTTATTTGTCATAAAACAAACTTTTTATAGATATACCGAGGCAGTATGAAAACTTTAGGAAGCTAAAGAAATATACTAAATTCCAAATGAGGAATATTGGCAATCACTTACCGATTTAATGAAAGATAAAAAGGTAGAAAGATAAAATAGAAAACAATAATTTATATATTTTATTACAAATAGTAGCACTTTACAAGAGAGGTTAAATAGTACTCCAGTTTAAAGAGTATCCGAGGATTAAAGAACGAGTAAAAGACTATAAGATACTTAAGATCGATTTCAAAATGATTTTAAAATATATGAGCCGATTGCTGAGGGACAATTAAGGTGGAGGCACTAAAAAGAAGCTTTTATAAGAATCCATTTCATGTTTTTATAAGTAGTTCTAAAACCTTTTCACTGAATTTGGAAATAATAAAGAATTATAAACAAAAGCATGGAGAATGATACATGCAAGACTAATCACGGAGGGACCAGATGCCGTGTATAGTATGTGAAAACAGAGTCACCGTTCAAAGGAGTTATCAAAGATGAGATAACGTTGGTCTCTGAAGGGGAACCCATGCAACCGGGTTGCTTTGCATCAAAGCACCCGTCCTAAAGGAGGAGAAGACAGCCGCCGTTGTGCAGCAGTATTTAGAAGATTGATACAATAACTCAGACTTTGACCCTAAGGGATCGCCGCTTATTGTCTCGTTATTTGACATCTCCGCCTCACCCTTACAGCGGGACAACACCTTGTTTTGGGGAATGAATATAATGAAAAGAGACTTTTATAATTCTTCTAAAACTCATTAACTGATTTATTTAGTCTGCGTTGAGAACTGGTTCATTGTATTTTGTCTTTATGCATTTAATAAAAACTTTGTGATTAGTCTCATTTCTGCAATCTGGGATTAACTTCTAAGGTATGCACCGGAGGTTTATGGGCCCAAACATATACTTGTCTCTCGTATCACTATTTACTGGATGCCATGTCTGTTTAACGTTGTTATTTAGTAATCCATATGTTTTAGTTGCTATTACATGCCTGCAGACAACCATTGGCTGTTCTTACAAGATGAGAACTGTAATATTTTATTGTTATTGATCCGTAGTTAATTGTATAAGAGCATTTGAACCTGAATATTTCCATTTGCTTCGTTATGAAGTGATAATTTAAATATTTGCAGTCATAGATTTATTTAGTAGTACCAAGAATTGTTGGATTCAACAATGTTGTTTCATTTAATGTCATTTTATCTCATGATTAGACGATTCGTATTATTATTTCAGTTGTGGGGCATATGATTTAATTAAAGTCACCCTGACAATTCTACTAATAGTTAATGTTTGTTCATTAAGCAGTGCTTTTAAGCTACATTTTAAGAGTGAAAGATTATTGATTACACATGGCTCATTAATGTAGATTAGCCTGAACAATACCTAGATATTTAGTTAGAACATTTTCGTCTCCATTTTTAGAATATCACCATCTTTGATTAATGTCCAATCTTTTTATTGGTTGTTCATTTTGCTATCCTAAGAGATCTATTTACCCAAGATTTGTTTTTTGTGAGACATTTATTCAAGGCCTGACAGCTTTGGCATTCACCAATAGCCTCACCTGGCTCATGCTCTAATTTCTTTCTCCATCACTTTCCAGATGGTTATCGCTGAAGCTCAACTCCACCTGATAATGCCCAGTTTTCTTCTAATGTGTGATTATTCTTTGTGCTAACTTAGTTAAATCACATCCATTTACCCTTGTGATGGAAAACACCAGACAACAAAGAATACTCTCCTGACAAGAGAGTCTCTACCCAGACACTCTTTAACAATGAAACGTCCTGAGATTATTGAGGAGTTAACAAAGAGAACAGAGAGAAAAAGACCCTTTTTATAGCCTGGATTTTGTTACATGTAAGAGAAATATTTAATTTTTTTCTAGCAGGCAAACAAACCTAGGGAAGAGTGATCTTAAAAATCATAAGGATCTGCCATGAAAGAGACAAAACCCTGCTTCCACCTGCCTGCTTCTGGAAAGAGATTTGTTTGCTTTTGTTTAATAGAACTGGTAGTTCATTTATGCACAGACTGCTGCAGCACTGTGAATATCAAACCCCATCCAAGCCTGGTGGGCATGAGGTCAGGACCCCATTAACTATACCTGGGTGATTAAATTCATAAGAAATGTATTCAGCCATCAAGAGTCTTAGGAAAAAATATTTTTTAAACAGCTTTGCTGGCCTTTCAGTGCCACACAGATCACCAACTGAGCCTTTGTCAGGTGGTAATAAACCAATATTATGATTCCTCTGTACCTAAAATTTACCTGTAACTATTTTTGCAGTATGAATTCTGCAACTTTTGTGAAGGAGAAGAGAAATGAAATTGGTGAGAATCAAATTCTTTATTGAACAAAACTAAATGCTTGATAGCCTTTGCATATGAGTAGCATTTAAAATCATTATTGAAGAATCAATTTCAGAGACCGGTATATTCATTATTCCAGATATAAGGCATAAATCATCCTGCCAAACTATCTCTTCCTACCTAGGAATATCTAGATATCCTAAGGTTATTGGCATAGAGCCATCCCATGGTCAGAATTCAACAACATCAAACTCTCATATTATATGATTCAGAGATTTGTATACACCATGAGATATCTTCTTCAAAGATATCTCATATTTACGGCAGTTTTCTCTTACATCAAGATCCTATTTATTTTTATCGGGACCATGGGTATGTGGTATGATTAACAACAATCTCTTTAATGAAATTATTTCTGGGCCACATTAAAGGGTTATTAAGAAGGTTTATGAATTAGGTAAGGTGTTATCAACAATTGGGATCAGCGAAAGAATCCCAAAAAAGATTTGATTATTGTATCAGATAATTAAAGACGAAGAAAGAGCTCCAATGATAAATAAGACTAATGAAATATTTATATATAGAACGTTGATAATCTGCAAAGATATCCTAGGACGCTACTTTACCCCATAATGTGTTAAAACTGATTAATATGCTTAGTTTGGAACAAATGGATTGAATATTTAAACATCATGTATATGGGGAGGATATTTATGAGAATTTATTGATACTATTGATTTATAACAAGAGTTCAGAGAGTGCTAAAACAGATAAGAACAAAACCATTAATATGGATCAAGCTGTACAGAGCAATAAAGTATCAACAGCAGAGAGGTACATTTTCAAAAGAATGAAATTTATTAAAAAAATTTCAAAATCCCATATCTTGGGACAATTAACTACACAATTATATTGTGTGCTAACATAGCTGAGGTATATCAATAATTCTTCTCTCACTTTATAAAAACAGGAAGCCATAAGGAATGTCTGACTGATAAAGTCCAACATGTTTCATCCGTATTGCAGATCACCTAATAATGCCTCTCACTTCCCGGATTTAAAGCAGATATATGAAGAAGAAGAAACTTAATCGGTGTACTTGATCAACCATGGCCTGGCAAGAGACAATCTGGTATGCTCTCCTGACTCATCCTTTTTTTTCAACTTCATGATAATGTTCAATAACAGGTATGGCAACCGACCCAACCCCCATTTTCAACTGCCACACCGTTTTCAAACCCATACAACTGTAATAATCTTGGCTACTCTTCTTACACTCACCATATTGGCAAAATGGCCCATATCCTTCACAATGGACTCCCCTTACTTCACAAAGTCACCCCGTGTACAAGCCGGCAAAGACCGATGTGAGCCAGCCCAAACTCCGGAACTATTCCGCTCCTCAACCTACTCGCCAGCCCTACAACAAAATCCCTGCCTAACCCGAGACCGCAACTCCCACCTAACCCGATCCCAATCCAAATAACAGACTGTCCAATCTATCCAAATCATAGAATCACCGTAACAGTAGGGAACTGACCGAGGGAGTGCAATGACTGCTATAAGATCTCGACGTATAATTGAAACCGAGGGAGATAAAACAAGCTCATATTGAAGATCGCTACTACGAGCATTGCAACAAGAGGATGTAAATAAGCAAAGCAGACTCACAATCACAACTACATCCTCCGTTCCCGCAACGATTAGTCACATTGACTCCATATACAAATATCCCCGGACGACATTCTCAAGAATTACAAAATCAGACATAAAAATCCTATCTCAAGCTATCTAAGATATTCCTATATACGCAAAAAACTATCAAAGAGTTGTGCATAAAGAAACCAAGGAGGAATATAACAACAATCCAATAGTCCAAGTAGTCGGTAATTTATCCGATTGGTTATCCTATGTAAAACACCCATTAAATTTATGAATACCCAGAAATCCAATTATGAACTGTTCTGGGTATGGCCTGAATTGCCCTAATGCCTAGTTGATCTAGGAGCTGCAATTAATATTTAACAACCACTACTTGCCAAAATCTCGCATTACATCGCAGAACCCACCTCGACTTTGTTAACTGGTCGACCGATCCGTGGCCAGAGACCCCGCCGTAGGGTATTCTACAAGATGTCATGATCTCGTTGATTGGGAGCATCCAAACCACGGCTGGAGCACGTTTAATCCAAAAACCGACTTGATGGACAACGTTAATTTTAGGTAGACCTGCCTCGCCACCGATGCCTACATTGGCCGCCAGAATATGACCATAACCAGAGGACCGGGTCAGGCAAGAATTTAGCTCTATATCCTCCAACGAGCTATGTCACAATAATCAAAACTAATAAGCACCCCGTATCATACCTTACCGATAGAACATCGTATCTCCATTAACTATAAAAGACAGTACTTGATTTTAAAGACCAAACGTAAGATGATGCCATGACAATTTCATTAGTCAACCGAATCTCGCACTACGTTGTCATATGATAGAAGCAAGATTTGATAATGAATTGAGGAAGATCCTTCAAAGATACGCATGACCAAACGATACCTCGTTACTTTCAAGCGGTAAATAGTAAACCGGAATGGAACTGAAAGAAAAACTTTAAACATTAATGCCAATCTCACACTCCGAACAAGCAACAAAGTCATCCATCTCGTTAACAAAATATCAAGAAGTATATTGCATGGGATTACTCGATATGAAAGGAATCGATCCCTAATTATAAAGTACACCATTACGGAGAGAAAAAGATGCTACCCGTCATTACCGCAGTTATTATTTAATCTCCTCATCAATGATGTGGTAAAGCCGAACTTCATAAAATTTTAGATGTCAATTTTATCTATCCCATTTCGATAGCAATGGTCTTCCGCTGTGGTGGTACTAAAAAGAATGAAAATGGAGACCCTATGTAGACTATGTGAACGAATAAGGCAACACAAGTAAAGATCATTTTCCTTCTCCCATTCATAGACCAAGTATTAGATAATTTAGCAGAAAGAAATTCCTTTTTCCTGATTTGTCAGTGATAATCGTATCTGGGATGTCTCCAAGACCAGTGATAACTACTTTTACTCGGTCTCCGGGGGAACATTTGAGCCCATTTGTTGTACCTTTTGGCCTATGTAATGCTCCCGCCACATTCCAAAGGCTATCCTATATTTTTGCAGATTTACAAATGATGACTTGAAGTTTACATGGATGACTTTACACCATATGGAGATGATTTTTATCCCAGCCTCTAGACAATCTTAAAAGTCTCATTAACGTCAGCATGTTATCAGCTATTAAGCCACGGTTTCCCCTGAGATGATGACTCGAAGGACTTATCCTAGGACATTATGCTCGGAAATTTAAGATTCAGAGACCCGGCCAAAATCCAAAATACTTTTGCTCATTCCCACTCCTACTACTCAAACAGAGGTACATACAACTTTCTTGATTTTTCTCGCTATTATAGACGATTTATAGAACATTATTCGTGACATTACGTCTCTATAAGGTAATTGCACCGTAATCTAGCTTGATTTTCTTGGACAGTAAAAATGTGACCGCAGTTATGATTTAAATAGAAGCTCGTGATTCATTGTTCTCCAAATTCTTCGAGATTAAATTGACCTACCGTCTAAGAGGATCATCTCGATGTCAGATACAAACATTAGCGCAAATTTTCAAGGTGAAGAGGATAAACCAGAAAGTATCTATTACATCAAGAAAATGACTTCAATTAAATTATTAATCGCTATCGAAAAAGCACCTAGTCAGAATATGCTGTCAATAAGTTTATACATTATATTACAGTTCGTTATCTTGTATACGTACCATTCCGCCATAAAATATTTAGCAAATAAGCCCATGATAAAACATGAAAGTAACTAGATGGTTGGATTTATCAAGAGAATTACATCACAATCAAGGATTCTGGTCAAGTAAGAACAACTCAGATGATTTTCTTTCGAGAATACCAACGACCGATGCAAAGAAAGAAGAAGATCACCTCCGGGATGAGATGACCGCTTTCTCGCTGTCGTTCAAACACTTCAGAGGCCGATGTTGCTAATTACTCAGTAGGTAAACTACCAAAAACACTTAACCCCCTAATGAGCCGCTAAATTGCATTGTTCAAGAGTGTCGATTTTCAGGATTGTGTAATATTGCTCACACAGGGCAGACATGCATATCAAAGTAGTGCCCGAGAAGACGAAATCTTTTTGACATCCTAAAATCCCCGTCACGATGGACAGCAGGGAGACACTACGAGCGTAGAACTCGACACAAAGAGCGTGCATGATATTACCGGCCTAATGACAAAAGATGCAAAGAAATTTGTCCAAGCTCGTGGATACTGCGAGCGAGCAAGATCCGCCGGCTTCGATGGAGATGCCCTCCTCAAAACCAGTTAGTCATTACCATTCGAGCTGACGGCTCTTTTATTTCGTCGACCCATCAACTCCTCATCAACCGAAACATATCCAGGAAAGTCAGGATTATGTCACCAAATGGGTTGAGGCAAGTGTATACGGCTGGTTTGCTGAGGACTCGTCATACAGTTCCTATTCCATCTATTGTACGTTATGGCTCGAAATAATTATGTTTTATTTAATCACAATTTGCTTCGGGAATAGATTAGCCGCAACACTCAACAATTATCAGGCGTCCGCATAAAATCGTTACCCATATCACCCACAAAGGCGAACGGCAGTAGAAAGAAGAATAAGATAACAGAATCAATCCAACGAAAACCACGGTTACCATAGGCGTGATCAAGGTCGACTACCCGGGGTTCTCGTCTATAGAACAACATGGAGAAGCACCACCGGTTACTCACCTTATCAATTAGTGTTTGGAAAAACAACCCATTTTTCCCATAGAATTCAAATCCAAACATTGACAAGACAGAAGTTGGCCTAGATCTAAGCGAGGCACAAACTGTTCAGATTTTACATAAATCAATGAACTGATTTAAATTAGGCTCCTCTCGCACTACAAAATACAAGAATATTCAATGAAGAAATGCATTCAAAATGGCATGATGCGTCATCAAAAACAAAGTCTTCATGAGGGAGAGACTGGCTCTATATGATTTCTGCCTTCAAGCTGAAAACTCTCGTACTCGATGGTTAGACCATTCAAACTAGAGCATGAAAATCCGGGACCCCATTTAATTACCATTGACGGTTTTGGATATGGCCCAAAAGTAGGCCACCGAGTTCGTCTCTATCGCAAACCACTCACTCGGAATCCTTCGCCGCGCCCCGCCGAGACACCGATATGGAGATTTTAGGAAGAGAAATCTTCCTCAATTGTGAATTCATTAAGGAACGACGATTTTATAATTTGTACATAAGTTCCTGCCTTTATACGTTGTACATATGTTTGAACTAAATGTTTTCTTGTCATTTTTCTATGCTATTGTCTTTTTTTCTTTTCTCAAAATTGATGTATCGTTCGTTTCTAAAAAAGGGCATTTGCGTGTTTTTTATGCCGTTATTTACTTTATTGCTCCTTTTCTAAAGGAACAAAGATTTTTGCCGTTCCTTTTCCAAAGGAACATCATTTTTGGTTACTATCGTTCTCAAAGAAACAACATTCTTTTGCTATTGCTGTTCCTTTTTCAAAGGACGGTGATTTTGAGTGTTTTTTATAGTATTTTTATTTTTGTCAAGCCTTTTTCAAAGGAACGGCATTTGCATTTTTATGAATACATCAGTCCATTTACAGCCAAAAGGAACACCACTAGCATATTTTTGCTCTCCTTGTGAAAAACAAATTATCTTTTCGTCGATTCAACTAGATGCTTCTTGCCCATATTTTCCAAGTCTTTAAGATACACAAACTTTTATATGTACTTGTAAATGAATATAAAAACCACAACATACCGAAATCCGCAAACCATAAATCGCTATATTTATAAGGCCTTCGCATTAGTAAGAGGACAAAAAGGAGGGACATACTTATTTATCTATTGTCATTGTTTTTACTAATTTCCTAAGCCCCGATTGGTTATCTTTATCATGTTAACTTAACCCCCTTTTGATTATTATTTAGGAATAAGAAAAGGGCTTATATCTTCCTATTGAGATGATAAGACTTCTTCCATCACATTCCTACCAAGGAGTGTTGAACCACCCTCAGGTAGGAATAAGGAAAAAGTACTTTATATGTGAACAAGATATGGAGAGGTCAATGCAGATAGGGTCCATCAAGAGCTACCATTCATGATCACGAGGATGGAAGTGAAGTGGCGCTCCCACTATGGCCACTACACCAGGGATATGAATTGTGTTGATATCAAATAATCGATCCTTGGAACAAGGTCTCTATCACGAAATGGCCCGCCTAATTTTCATCTTCATGAATAGCATTATGGTTAATCAACAATAAGATAATACCTTAGCAATCGACATAACAAGTATTCCTAATTATACAATAAAGATCATGGTTCCAAGGGTGAAAAAACAATCAAATAAGGTTAGTGGACACCGCCTACAAAGACAGCACCTAATGGTATTGAAGTCACTGCTAGAACAATTAAAGATAATACCTTTGTTTCTTATATCCTAGAACTAATCATATTATTTCCGATTTATACATCGTGATGAACACTTATTACCACCAATCATGGCAAGAAGCGGAGCATGACCACTTGAGACGGCAAGTACGACAGATGTCTTACCCACCAAATTTCATATCACAACAATGTAGAAATTTTCATTTAAATACGCCATCAAATCTCCGCCTAATTTCGTAATTGCTCAAATATGGCATAACGGGCAAGGCCGCTCCTTTCCACTGCTGTAGATCGGGGCCGCTTCCTTATCGACTAATGATGTTCTATCACATCGCGAGGTTAACCTCATTATTCCCCAATTACGGTCACCAAATTATTCGAAAGATAGTAATTTTACTAGATGGTAATAGTTTTCGAACGGCATGGAATTTCTATTTTTACACAAGGTTGTTTCAATCCATTTCTCGCTGCATTGTTGCATATCAGAGTGCCAACTACATTATCACTCCTCTCTCGTGTTTCCAAAATGTTACGCGCTATGTGCCTCCATTGAGAATCCACAAGGAAACCATGGGGAGCGGAAATTGCTGTCCCCGGAAGTTGACAATCTCCGCTGCTGCCCGGGAGATCCTGGAAAGAGCAGGATGGCTGAATTATCTCAGTCGCCTGCAGGAGTCTAATGAAACAGTAGCGATGGAATTTTTGCAGAACCTGCAGGAGAATCACTCCACAGTAAGAGGGAAGCGGATAGCGGTCACCAACGATATAATTGCAGAAGTTTCGGGACTACCAGCCACCGGACCAGTATGGACATTAAAGAAGGAAAGATTACAGAAGATCATGGAAATTTTCCAGGACGAAGGCCAGAGCTTGACAATTAAGGGGAAGGGAGTTCTGCCAGCAACGCTAGGAGAACCCTGGACGGAATTAGCAAGAATAGTGCAGAGCTACATCACCTGCGAGGGGAGGAAAGACGTGGTAAGACCACGACATCTTAAACTCTTAGCTGTTTTAAAGCAGAAATGCTCTGTAAATCTACCTACACTTCTGAATTCATTACTGCATGATGCTGCACGAAGCATAAAAAAGGCACAACATGTAGAGTCAGTCGTCAGTCACCATGGGTTAATACGATTAATAGTTAGTCATAGTCTCACCCACCAGCAGAGCAGTTGGGAAGAGCTGATTGTAATGATTAAGGGGGGATTGACAGCACCATCCCCAAAACGTAAACATTCTACAAGCACACCAGAACGTCCGGAAAAACGCAGAGAATTAGTAAATCAAAAACATGTTGCTAGTGCATCTGAACGACCAGGAATACACCAGAAATCGGCAAAGCGCAAGCATGCCACCGATACACCCGAACAGCCAGAGAAGCCCAGAAAATCAGCCCGGTTAGCTCGGATGCGAGGAAGGCTGGAAAGGCTCCAGGAAAGCACCAGCCAACCAGTGGTAATTGAGGACGAGCAATCCTCACGACTAGAAGTAGAAGAAGAACAAGCTGAAGGAGAAAATAAAGGAGAGGCCGAGGAAGTCGAGCAATCCGAAGAGGAAAATGAGGAAGCAGCCGAGCATTTGGAAACAGAAACAGAAGCAGAAGCTGAACAACAGCAGGAAGGTAGCCCACTACAAGACCCAGTGGGAGAAGATGAATTGGCCGCAGTCTTGGCCAATATGGGTAAGTATGGCCAACCTTATAGTCCAGTAGACCTCCACGACAAACCCCAAGAAGAAAACACATCTGAAAAATCACATGCAGTAGAGGCAGAAAAAGGAAATCTGCATGTTCATGATGAAGAGGAGATAAGAGATACTGAACGGGAACAATCTGTTCCCAAGACACCAGAGGAAATTCCGGAGGGAGTAGGAGCAGAAAAAGCAGTTGCCCAGGAAGAGACGGAACCAGTCAAGGTTCCTACCCCAGAATAGCCAGAGCAGAACAGCGAGGAAGCACCCCAAGAGAAAGATCCAGAAACTAGTCATGGTCCAAACCGCAGCAGACAGCCTGCTGTTCCTTCTAATGAAACGCTGGAAATTAAGAAATTGCGAAAGGAACGGCAGAAATTATTGAATACAATAACCCAGCTCCGACAGCAAATTAGAATTCTGAAAGCAAACCAGAGGGTAAGAAAGACCGCAGGGAAGAAAAAGAGGGCCACTGCAATAAAATCCCGCAAGGCAAAAAGGCGAAGGACCAACAATCGCCCTGCTGTTCAAAACCCTGCTGAAAATCCAGCTGCCGTTCCAAATGATGTTGAGCAACAGACTGATATTCGTGTTAAAATAGAAAGGGATGATATGAGGACCAGTGACAAGAAAATCCAGACAGAGGCACCACCCTCAGGGGTAATAAGGGTTCTGAACTCCAAACAGCGTAATAAGAAAGTTCAGGTAAAACTCCCGGCCTCCACTGACCTATGGAAAAAAGATCCGAAGACAAGAACCTTGCATAAGATGATGAAGCAAGCCCAGCAAGAAGCCGAACAACTTAGAGAGCAAACGGTCCCTCGAGAGAAATATGAAGAGTTACAGCAGCAACTAAGGAACGTCAACCAGTCCGAAAGCCAGGCCTTTGAAGGGTGGCGAAAGGAACAAGAGGAAGTTGCAAAGGTAACCCGTAGACTAGATACTGTTATCAAGCAGATGGATACCTTGTGTTCTTTATACAATGACGTTTTAGCATGTAGGGCCCCTGCTAAAAATTATGCTTTGTTTTTATTAGAACGGTATTTACAATTAAAAATAAAAGCTATTAAAGCAAGCGCCCCTATACAAATCAACACTGTCAATGACTTTATAGACTGCTGTAAACATTATGGGGTGAAGGTCCAGAGATTGCTGTGTGAACTTTATTTGCATGACCTTGTGCTAGATCAGGAGACTGAGTTGAACCCTGGCCCTTTTGTTGGAGACATCCAATTACAAGCATTCATTTCATTCGGGGTTAATCAAATTAAGTGGCTCAAAGCCTATAATACTTTCCAGGGGCAGGAAAATGGCCTAGATTTACGGTAAGGGCTGAGCCTAGGAACCCAGTGCAGTTGTGGAAAGCTCATAGAAACCTCATGAGGACTCCGGGTGTCATTGAAACGTTAGGACCCATGCATGAGGCACTCATTCGAAAGAGTTTAGAATATTTTCTTTCCATCAAAGACCTCGCCATTGATGCAGCCAAATTTCGGTACCGAATCTCTAATCCAAACATCCAGCTCAGGGAACCATTTAAGTATGAGAATTTTGAATTAGCTGCCAACCATTTGAACCTCTATGGCGAGAGCATTTTGAAAGCAGGGCCATCCTGGTTAGGATATAGATTTCGCAATCCAATTATTTGGCACCCTGCACCCGGATATCAAGCCCTGTATGAGATGCCTGAGGGGAAAACGGGTCAGTTCTTTGACTATCTAGTCACTCATCATGGCTGTAGGCCTCCGCATGAGATTCCTTCTCCAGCCTATTCTCTCACTGCCTTGCATGTCAACTAAAATGTTTTCATGAGGACATGAAACAAGGTAAGCAGGGGGGTGTGTGGAGTACTAAAAAGGTATGCTTTTGATGATCATTTCAGTGGCTTTTTAGTAGAATTTGTAAACCTTTTTGCATCATGAATTTGGAAAATAATAAAGAATTATAACGAAACATGTGAGAATTGATAGGCAAGACTTAACCGCTGATAATTGTTATTTTTCTGTGCAGGAAAAGGTGAAAACGAGGAGTTTCCGTTCCAAAGGAAAGTACAAAGACGAGATAACTGCTGTCCCTTTGAAGAGGAACTGAATGAAAACAAGGCTAAGCAGATCAAAGCAAATCGGCCCGGAAAAGGAGGAGAAGACACCAGCTCGGCGGAGAAGAAAAGAAAAGATGAAGGATTAACAGTTTGGCGAATCCCTCAGGATATTTGATCCTGAGGGATCGCTGCTTTATTTATCTTGTTACTTGGACATCTCCGCCGTCACCTTTATATAAAGGGACAGCACTGTTAGCTTGGGGATGATACTTTTTATGTAATTTTCTGTTAAAAATCAACTCTGATCATCGAGTCTCGTTGAGAATTGGTTCATTGTATTTTTTTCTTATGCATTAATATAAACTTGGTGATTATCTCACTTCTGCGTCTGGATTAACTTAAGGCGGTGTACCCTTGGAGGCTAAGGGCCCGGCCCCGGAGGACACTTGCTTCTGTATCACTACGATTTGATTTCTGTGTGGTTTATTTATCGTTGTTATTTGGTAATCTGATATGCTTTATAAGTTGCTATTACATGCTCTGTTAAGATTAAATCATTAAGGTTTTTACAGATAGAATTGGGTATTGACTCTGCATTATGTTATTGATCCTTTCAGAGTTAATTGCATGTTATTAGTCTTAACCGAATATTCTTACTGTTCTGTTACAGAGCTTTTATACTGAACATTCGTGTCATAGATTCATTTGAAGTAGTGTTCTTCATAATTGTTGGATTCAGAAATAATGTTGTTCTATTTGGAAGCACAGTCGTATCCCTGTTGATTAAGATTGATCAGATTATTATTCCAGCGTGTGTGTGCGTATATGATTTACTAGTGCTGTTCCATAATTTATCAATAGTTAATGTTGTTCCATTAGTATGTTTTTCTTGATTTGCCTTAAGAGTGAAAGATTTTTATTTGATTGCAAAGAGTGCATTTGGGTTAATAGATTAAGTTTGGTTACGACTCGCGAGACTTAGTTGTTCGACTGCTGTTCCATTTTAGAATTACTGTTCCATTCCAGATTTGCTGTTCAATTCTTTATTTGTTGTTCCATTTTGCTATCTGTAGTTCTATTTACTCGCATTTGTTGGTTTGGTGTGAGAGACGATCTAAGGCTGTAGTGAGCTTTGGCATTCACTGTCTAGCTCTCAGACCCGTGGTCTATGCTCTAATTTCCTTTCCATCAGTTTCCAAAGGGATGGGTTATCGCTGCCGAACCCTTGACTGATAAGCTGCCTAGTTTTCCGAATGTGTGATTATTATTTGAAGTAATCTTGTGTTATAATAGCATCCGTTTACTCTGTATTTAAGAACACTCGTACTACTAGCATTACTCGACAAGTGATAGCCTCAGACTCAGAGGCAGACACTCTTTGGAATAACAAACGCTCCTGATTGACATACACGTGAGGTAATTAGAGGTGAATTTATTTGCTGTTCCCTTTACTCGCATTTGTTGTTTTGGTGTGAGAGATGATCTAAGGCTGTAGTGAGCTTTGGCATTCACTGTCTAGCTCCCAGACCCGTGGTCTATGCTCTAATTTCCTTTCCATCAGTTTCCGAAGGGATGGGTTATCGCTGCCGAACCCTTGACTGATAAGCTGCCTAGTTTTCTGAATGTGTGGTTTATTCTTTTGAAGTAATTTAGTTACAGACAAGCATCCATTTACTCTTGTATTTCTTAAACACTGTACTACTAGCATTACTCTGACAAGTGATAGCCTCAGACTGAGACACTCTTTGGAATAACAAAACGCTCCCGGATTGACATATTAATGTGAGGTAATTAGAGGTGAAAGAGACCCTTTTTATAGCTCTACAGTTATAA
>JAXQQM020071814.1:0-88744 GCA_034641835.2 Pinus albicaulis
CATAGTGAAGACCCATATGAAGTTGGCACCCTCACATCCATTATAACTTCCTTTGCCAAAGATGTATCATCTTTTTTTTTTTAAATCCATGGGACATCACTTTCTTTGAAAAACGATGAATTAGAGGGACAAGCGCTTTGTTTTGATCCCGTACTTTCTAATCGTCTTGCCAAATATTTTGTTTATAAACATAGATATCCTATACATGCTATGGAATAGTGCTTTATGGATGTTCAAACAAAATAACCACTCAAATTTTTTTGGCTTTTCCTTTCTCCCTGTTTGGGGTTGCTCTATTTCTACTATAGTCTGTAATGGATGGCTCTTAAATAAAATATAAGGATCTTATAATGGATGACTCTTAAATAAAATAGAAGGATATTAAGGTGGAGAAGTATGTTATATTTTTTATGCAATAATAGGATATGATTTTAGAAAATTTTAAAAAATTTATTGCCTTTTGTTTGTAGTATGTGCCAACATCTAATTGCAACAATATAGTTCCATTTCTGAAAACCAATAAATATACATTTTTACATATAGCTAGTATGTTATCATTTTTGTTAAATTTTAGAGGGCTAACTTTGTGTCCTATTCAGAATTTGAAAGTAAATGTTTTTCTGCTTTTATTGAGTTGTCTAAATATATATCAAGTCTAGTTCCACACAATGATAATATAATACCCTAGGAAAAATAGATATATGAATAAGCATTTGTCTCATTAGCTATAGCAATTAGGATGAAGAAACTAGACAATGAAGAAGTTCTAAAGGAAATTTAAAATGTGTTATAGATGTTTCATGATAAAAAATTAGAAATGAGTTTGTACCTTTATTTCTCTTTGATTTTATGTACAAGTTGAAATGATGTAAAAACTATGTTTTGATTTTTTTAGGTTGACCATTGATTAAGTTGAAATTTGTGTACTTCTAGGTTCCATTTATTTCTATGCATGGAGAAGAAAAGTGCCTTAATTTGTATCAAGTTGAAAAAAAGAATTCAAAGAGAATGAAGACAGAGATGAAAATCCTAAATTGAAAATGTGTAAAGTAATTGTTTAGGTTAAAAAAACTTTCTTTTGTAGTTAACTCTCGTAGCTATATGCTCACTATATATACCTTATTTTCTACATGCATTGTGGTAAATACAACTTTGAGTTACAAAGTGCCTTTTTGCTTTAAAAATGAGAGAATGCTCTTAAGGCATCTTATAAGAAGTGTGGTGAAGAACAAGCATCCAGAGATGAAAATAAATGGAATACACTAGAATCAAATTTACAGTCCCTTGTTAATGTAGAGTCTGAACATATTGTTCATGACATTGATGTAGAGTTTAACTTGTATTTTCCATTTGATGAAGTTGAGGTAGATGAATTTCCATTTAAAAGACTCGAATGCAATTTTTTGTACAACATAAATCACAAATTATGGATTGGGAGGCCTATAACTGAAGTTTAGTTTTAGTTTGGAGAAGTTAGGCCAGAAATATGTACATAATGTGCAAGGTACATGCGGTGAAGCTTCTTCTTAGCATCGTTTTCCCATAATGGAGTAATGTTTCAGTGACTAGATTGGAAGGATGGTAGAAAGTGGCTGCTGAATTTTCTATGATAGAATTTGGTGATTCTCAACAAGTACTTAAAGGATCGAGGCACATGGTATGTTTTCTTAGTGTCAAAATTAGCTTGTGGTTTTATATTTTATTAGTTTTCGGGAGATGTAATTTAATTAGAAAATGATTTTGAGGGTTTTGTAGGAAGATGTAGCAATTAGTTCTGAGCCAATTGTTAAGGAATACAATATAAGTTCTTATATGGAAAAGGAATTGGTAACTATGACTCCCATATTTAATGGTGATAGTGCCATCCATTCCTTTCATCAATATGCAAGGGTGAAGTTGCTAGTTAACAAGCCACTTAGTATGCTTCATGATGCGAGTGGCTAGAAACTTCTTTACTTTACTATTTATTTTCATAAATAACTAATAATTGAAGATTTAATGGGGAAATTAGAAATTCATTAACTAAGTGATGGAGTCAATAGCCCAAAATAAAGGTAAAGTAAGTTTTATATCGATACATTTTACCTAATATGTTAGGTCTTTGTAATTCTTGTGTATACCATTTATTATTATTATTAGTGTAGCCAATATGTTAGGTCTTTGTAATTCTTTTGTATACCATTTATTATTGTTATTAGTGTAGGCACTTATTGTTATTATTGTGCCCATGTAGTCCCCATATTGTTATTATTACTCATAGAAGCCCACTATTTTTATTTTTGTGTACTTACTTTATTATTGCTATGTTGGCTCCCTTAGAATCCTATATATAACAAGGAGGTATAGTCATTTGAATCATTCAATAATTGTTTATTTATGTAATAAAATGAGGTTTCAGCTTCAAAGAGGCTAATTTTCAATCAATATTTTTTTTTTAATCTGGTTATGTAATATTTTGTATTAGACATTTGGATTTTAGGTTTCCATGGTTCAAATAGGCCATACTTGTATTTTCACTGTAATTTTTTTCCTAGTAAGTTTCAAACAGTAAATTGCAACCACATAGTTAGGAAACCTTGATGAACTTTGTGTAGAATTTTAAGATCTTGGTTTGCTATATTTTGTGAGATATGGGTTGAAAAAGTTATGGTATACTCATATTGAGTTTTAGAATATAGAATTAGTTCGAAAATAAATAAAAATTAAATAACATAAACATAATTAATTACTGGTTCAAATAAGATTTTCATTCTACTAAAAAAATTTACAAGGAAAATTCCACATGTTGTCCAAAAAAGCAAGATACAAAAATACCTATATGACTTCAATTTGATTTTCTACACACCACAACTTTCTTTTCAAGGTTTGAACTTTGTCTCCCCAAAAATTTTCACCTATTTATGGAAGGAATAATAAAAATAAGGTGCACTAAGTCTTTTTATTTACTTTTAGTCATGAAAGTATTATAAAATCTCCATATCTTTTATTCATGAAAAAAATTTCTTTTTTGTTTCTTGGCTAAGCTCAAAGGTTTTCTATAGTTAGGTTTTTAATGTGAAGGAGACAAATAAGCTAATGATTGTTAAAAAACCTAGAGTATAGTGAAGCATTTTTCTTGTGGCTCTTGTGAGGGAAGAAGGCTAGGGTTTTAAAAACCTAAGTGTTACTTGGTATGCTTTATTGAGGAGAGGAGGAGACATCTAGGACACTTGTGGGATACGTAACCTAGGTATTACTTGTCCAGTTGATTGAAGTCGACTTCGAGACATCTAGGACACTTGTGGGATACAAGTGTTGAAGCCTTGCCAACTATTTTTTTTTGGATAGGGTTTTCATGGTTTTCTCTAGATCAGGTTTAGAGAGGTAGATATTATACAATATTGGTGATAACATTATAGCATGTACATAATTTCCTTTATATATATATATATATATATATATATATATATATATATATATATATATATATAAGTTTGTAGCTATCCAAAATTGTCTAATTGTAGATTTTATTTTCTACTTACATCATCTTCTTGATAGGTAATTTCCACACTTGTTCATGCCAATTTGACATTGATTTAACATTTAAAGTGAAAGAAGATAGTTTTATATTGTATAATATTTTGTATTAAAGTGATTACCAAATCCAGTATACGCTTACAAATGTGTGCTATAAAGGTTGAAACTTGTTGGCATTTTCTTTTTACCTTTTCTCTTGAACTCCCTAGTGTGTTGGGTTGAAGTGAAGTGAAATATTATAACATGTTCAAGGCTATAAATTAATAATTTAGATTAGCCGAAGGGGGAAGGTTCACAGGGCTTGGATCTAGGAAACTCCCAATAAAAAGTGAAATTTCAGATTCACATATATTTCCTAGATCCTAAATTTCAAGACAAGAGAGGGGGCATCTCTTCTCCTCTTCCCATCATTTTTGGCAAGATAAACTTTGCACTTTTATGAGGAATTTGTGCATCTCATGGTTGATGGGCCATTTTCAGATAAGATATGAAATTGTTTACATTTCTACAAATATGTAGGAAATTCTCAAGTTTTCCTTATATGTTATTTCATACTCCAAATTTGGGGTCTTACAATTACTCCTAGAAAAACAAAAGAAGGGTCTTACAATTACTCCTAGAAAAACAAAAGAAACATATCACTATGTATTAATGGAAAGTCCTTGTGTATTTTAGAGGATTGATTCTAAATTTTATCTTGTTTGGAAATATTGAAGAATGTTTAATAAACAAAAAAAATATGTATTCCTATCTACACATGTATGGGTCAGGAACAATGATGTTTATCGTGATTCTATATAATATCTATGTCTACCACATTTCTCTTGTTTGATTCATAAATTTAGATTTGCTGATAGTTTTATTTTACCTTTTTGTTTTTATGCAAATTACTACATCTGAAGTTAAATGCTTGGATTCCATCAAAATGTTATAAATTTATGCAAAGTTTGGGGATGCATTAAATGGTTTGGTTGCAATTCATTCATACCAAGAGTATGAAAGCATGGAATTATTAGTGGGAAAACAATGGACAATAATGTCAAGTTTACATTGGAAAATACTAGTATAAACTCTAGCTATTTATAAGACTAGAAACTTACGTGGTATTATAATCTAGTTGATAGCAAAATTTTTTGTTATGCAGAATGGACGTGCTAATTCAGAAGAATTTGCTTCATTTATGGGTCTATACTTTGCCAGTATGAAAAATAATTAGA
Organism: Pinus albicaulis; assembly: GCA_034641835.2. NCBI lineage: Eukaryota > Viridiplantae > Streptophyta > Pinopsida > Pinales > Pinaceae > Pinus > Pinus albicaulis. The sequence goes on from JAXQQM020071814.1 coordinate 4,734, forward strand.
TATAAAGTTTGATCATCCTTCACATGCCTAAACCTAGCAGCGAGAGGTTGCGTAAGTAGTGAAAATTTTCCAATTCCTATAACATTTTTTTAATTTTTTTTTATAGAAATAGTTCCAAAGAAAATCGTAGAGATTGTGAATATCGAGGGACTTTTATAGGATAATATTAAATTATAGGAAAATGTGGAAATTCATTTGCATGTATCCATGCAGAAAGGAGACTATATTTTCAAATAAACAAAAATCATATAGTTATATTCAAAGTTCCATTAGAAAGATATCCAAGAAGAATCCACATAGTAGCAACTTCATAGTAGAATTCAGGGTGATGTAGAATTACTATGTTAATTTTTTTAATCTTAAAAGCATAAATAACCATGCTTTCTACAAATATAATCATAGAGTCTATTATATCCTATATTTCTACTAGTTTATGATGATAAGTAAGAATATCTTCAAGAAAAAATTAAAAGGATTTAGTAAGTATTATTTCTATGTTTTTATGTAGAAATACCTATTGCATCTAAAGTGACTGAATGGAGCCACCTATAAAACTTACCCAATTGTTTCATTCTAGTCAATATATGATAGCATATGTGGAGGTTTGATGAGGGGCCACCTAGAAAACTTACCAAATCCCTTCATTCTAGGAAATAGGTGATAGCATATGTGGATGTTTAATAAGATTATAGTAAGGGGAAAAAAGTGTTTATTTATCATCTAGTTGGGTATTGGAGAGGTTAGGGTAATAGACCCAACCACTCTCAAATCTCCTCAACAGTACAAGTAATATCATGAGTAAGTCTCTAGATTGCAAAATTCTGTTTAAAAATATATTATATGATCATCCTTTAAATCCACTCCTTTCTCTACATGTTTTTGAATATGGCTTTGTTGATAATTTATATTTGTATATTGTAAAAAGATAACCCTTCAGTAGTGATTTCATATTTGTATTCACAAAGGTTGTAGTTTTAAGAAAAGTATCAAGCCAATATTAATTTGGAAACTATGTAATTTTCTCAGAGTCATTACAATTGTGTACATGATCCACTACTAGTGAAGTTCCGCAAAATGTGATTAGTATAATTGATTAAAAAAATGTTACTAACAACAAATTCTGTGAGGATATTAAATTCAATACTAAGTTTACTTTTGCTATTAACTTTTTGCACTGTAATATTTTTTGCGCTTTCAATTGTTGGGAAAATTATTTTCATAGGTATCCTCAAAATTCACCAAAAAGGAATTAATGAGATGATGTGTAGTCAATACCATTTAAAATATTTACAATATTTGTTTTTTTTGTCTGAAATTCATCATGTATCAATATGTAATATAATTTTGCTTCACTAATATATTGGTACATTTTGTCTAGTTGATTTTTACATTTTTTTGATCAAGATGACACATTTCTTTAAGAGGGAGGTTTGCATGAGTTAATCACTGAAAAAACAAATATATTAAATTTTTATTTTGTTTTATAAAAATAGAATTTTTATTGTCTCTAGAGAGACAATGTGTTTTTAATTCTAACTATAGTCTCTTGAGAGACAAAAATGAATTTTCCTTTGAGAGAGGAAAACTAATTGTCCCTTGAGAGACAAAAATGAATTTGTGTTCTATTATTGTCTATATAAATACTATATTTAAGATAATTTACAAATTTTTTTAAGACAATTTACTCAAATTGTCTAAGATATTGTCTTATAACTCTCCTTTTTATAGTGTGACTCTTCTAAATATGTCATGGAGAGAAGAAGAATCCATCATATTGTGTTTACTATTCAAGATTTAAAAATTATGAATATTATTTATTAATTTTTAAAATATTTTTAAAATTAAATAAAAAAATTCTTATAAAAGGTTTTTAATAGTGTTTCAATTAAAACTGAATGTGAGAAAATTCTTATCTTATTTTATAAACATAAATCTGTCTTAGCTTACAATTTACTTTAAAAAAAAGTTAAATCTCTCAAAATACAAATCTCATTTTAAATAACAAAATTGAAAAATAAAATTAATCTTAGAAAACTTGAACTAATGTTAATACTTAACAAATCCAAAACTAAAAACAAACCTATATTTATAATAATATGAAATAAAAATAAAAATAAAATATTACAATAATTATATATTTTTTCCTCATACTATAACTAATCAGTATTAAATTAAAAAAAATAAAAGAAAAGATAATTTAGAATATGCCTTATGCAAATGAGTAAAAAAAAAATGAAATATACTTTCGAATTTGCCTTTTGGAAAATAATTAAAAATTCCAATGTTATACTTATATAGGAATGAAAAGATAAAGTGTTTTGGTTATGTAAAAGAAAATATAATAAAATATTTGTGTGGAAATTTAAAGTTAAATTTAAATAGCTATATAAATTAATTAAAAATATTTTTTTACAAATATTATTAATATTATTAAATAAATGAAATAGATGAAATTAAATTAAAAAATAAGAAGAAAATGGGATAACTAGACTATGTGAATAGTATGACATATCCATGTTTACCTGGAAATTAACAGTCTGGCCTCAACTTCGAATTGAACTGATCTGAGTAGCAGAACAGCCTCAGGCTCCTTCAACATGACCCGGATCGATAAGAGATTTGATTTGTTGAAGTAATAAGGGTTTCAGTAGTAAGGATAGTAAGGATGATACGCACACTGCTTACTATAACCAAATTTGGTTTTTAAAATGATTCTTTTTATATGCCAATGTCAATAATAATACTATGCGAAGTCTTAATTTTTAAAGCACATTGAAATTAAATCTGTGTTAAAATGTTGTAAAAAACTAAAATAATAAATTTCTAATAAACCTTCATTATTAATTTATTTTTATATTAATAAGTAACATAAACTTAAGGGCTTTTACTGGGGAACTTTTGAAATATCAGGTTTTTTTTTTCTTTTCTTTTTTTTCATACTTAACAACTTTTTAATTTGATTATTTTAACATGTTTTTAAAAATAGTATTATTTAATCCTTCCTAATATAAATGTAATAATTTTTTTTAATTTAAATTATTTTTATTTTCATTACATATTATAAATATTTATTTTTTCATTAACATTTTTATATTCTTTAATATTTTTTATATAAATTTTGAGTTCTATTTTTTATACTTTATCAATATAAAAACTTTTTACATCCTATATGTATCACCAAATATATTATATGCACCAATATAAAATCACCTGATATAGTATAGCTGGCCAATATAAACACATAGATAAAACTTCATTACACGTGTACTGTTTACCACCTCTCTTAAAAAATTTGATTAAACAACAACTTAGCCCAGAACATAGAATAGCCCATTATAAGTATTACCAAATATATTATATGCACCGATATAAACTCACTTGATATGATATTGCTGGCCAGTATAAACACACAGATAAATCTTCATTACACTTCTAGTGTTTACCTCCTCTCTTAAATAATCTGATTAAACAACCTCTGTTTGTGAATCTGATTAAACAACAACTTAGCCTAGAACATAGAATACCAGAGTTGTTAGATTGTGCATATGGGCATCAATTGAAATTCCTTTTGCATTATGATCAGGACAACGCCTTATTACAAATGCTGAAGAAATGAAAACAAAGCCTTATTATAATGCTGAAGAAATTATAATCCAACTGAGTTCTCTAAGAGCAGAGACTAGAGAAAATAAAATAAAAATAAAAAAATGTACCTGGACTTCTCTCCGTGTTGAAAATTTGAACTCTCAGATTTTCAAAGAACCCGACGTGGATTGAATTCTCCAGTGGTGACATTGTATTCGAAGCGCCAAAAATAATCGTCTGTGTCGACGCTTTCGACTTTTTATAATTATTGAAGTTGTGGATTACGCACGTACCGTCAATGGTCTCAAAGCTCTCGGTGTCGTAGTGGTCCGACAAGAAAAGCTCTTGGCCAGCCTGGAATGGGCGCCGCCCACCTTTTAATTTTTCTGGATCTGAAGATTTTAAAGATGAAAACCACTTTTTTTTTGGATTGTTTGGATTTTACCTATATTTAAGGAAAAGTTTGATCTTCCTTAAGATGCCTTAACTTAGCAGTGAGAGGTTGTGTAAGTAGTGAAATTTCTCTAGTTCTTATAACTTTTTTTTTAATTCCAAAAAAAATCATAGAGATTGTGAAAATTCATTTGTCCAGATTTTACTCATATCCCAAAAAAAATAGTTTTCCTCTTCAACCTCTTGAAATCCGAAAAATAATATCTTGAAATCCGAAACAAATATCTTTGGTCCCAAAAATGAGCCGCACCCATTCCACGTTGCCCAAGAGATTTTCTTGTCGGACCACTACGACACCCAGAGCTTGGAGATCATTGACGATACTTGCGTAGTCCACAACTTCAAGAATTATAAAAAGCTCGAAAGCGTCGACGTAGACGATTAGTTTTGGCGCTTCGAATACAATGCCGCCACTGGAGAATTCTGTTGGAATTTCTGAAAATTCCAAGAACAAACACTGGAGAATAAAACTCCCCTCTAAACACAGAGAAACTATTAAAATTGCATTCACAGTGACAGATTTTCCACACTTGACACAGATTTCTATTTCTTCAAAAACGGATACAAACTCTTCCTCTACACAGAGGGATTACAACTGCTGGACTGCTGCAAAAAAGACAGTGCTAGAATAACACTCTGTCTCTCTAAAACTTTCACTGCTGTGCATACAAAAATATCTTTCACACTGCTGTGTATTTGTTTTCATTCACTGTCTCTCTGTCTATTACAAAAAAAATAACTCTCTGTCACTCACAAATATCATTTGCCATGTGTTTTTGTTTCCCACACTGCTGTACATACATCACTGTTTTCTGTAGTAATAAATTTCAACTCTGCCCCTCTTGTACTCACGGCACATTACAAAAACATTTGACATTACATAATATATATATATTATAAATATCATATATTTATAATATATATTTTACCAAAGTAAAACCTCAGACTTACTACGGTAACAAAACGTTTACCGTGCGTAAAACATTTTTAAAGAACTTACGTGTTGGAATATAAAACAACATAATAAAACATTAAACATATGATGGGCAAATAATATAAACCCAAAACTTTGTCAATATATAATATATGTGTGGGCCCCCGCTTGCATCAAAAATTCCGAGGGGGTTCACAACTCTTCTTGCCAAACTTTCCAGACCCCCTCTGAAAGTCTTCCCCTTCATCTTTGCTTTCAGTTCACCGCGTCCATTCTGCAATTAATTTGTTCGGTGAAGATTTTAATATGTTTGTTGCTGCACATAGAATGCAGCTCTCCCGAAGCTCCATCATTTAACTTTGCTGCCATAGCTGTCTCTTCCAATTGATTTTGCTGTACTGCGTTATCTCGGCAGTTGGAAATTAAATTCCAACACTCCCCCTTAATTTCAACTGCTGGGTTTTCCTGCATACCCAGGCATTTCCTGAATTTTTCAAAACTGTTCTGTACTAATGGTTTTGTGAGAATATCAGCTAATTGATCTTCTGTTGTGCAATGCTGCAAAATAATCTCTCCGTTGTTCACCAATTCTCTGATATAGTGAAACTTTGTATCTATGTGTTTTGTTCTCTTGTGAAAAACTGAATTCTTTGATAATTCAATAGCTGAGCTATTGTCACAATAAATCATTGTCCCTTTTGTCTGCTCTTGGCACAAACTTCTTAACATCCTTCTCATCCAAACTGCTTGACACGCTGCTGCTGTAGCTGCCACATACTCTGCCTCTGCTGTTGACAATGCTACAATTGGTTGTTTCTTAGAAGTCCATGAAATGGCTCCTGAACCCATGTGAAAAACATAACTGAAAGTGCTCTTCCGATCATCTACACTTCCAGCCCAATCACTATCAGTGTATCCAACCAATTCTGAATTTTCTGAAGCTGTATATAAAATACCAAATCTTTTTGTTCCTTTCACATACCTCAGAATTCTTTTTGCTGCGTGCCAATGTGCTTCTTTTGACTTCTCCATAAATCTGGAAATTAAACTAACAGCATACATAATATCCGGCCTAGTTGCGGTCAAATACATGAGGCCGCCAACTATGCTTTTATATAAACTTGGATCAAAATCCTTACTGCTGTCATCTCTACTCAGCTTCAATCCCATTACTGTGGGAGTAATTGCAGCTTTGCACTCCTGCATATTAAATCTTTCTAGAACTTGATTCACATACTTTGCTTGAGAAATAAAAATTCCTTTCTCACCTTGCTCCACTTCTATTCCCAAGAAGTATCTTAATAAACCCATGTCAGTCATTTGAAATTCATTTTTCATGACTGTTTTAAAATTTTCAACAAGGTAATCATCATTACCTGTAAATATTAAATCATCAACATATAAAACCACAATCAATAACTTACCATCCTTTTCTTTGATGTAGAGGGTGGGTTCTCCCTCACACTTTTCAAATCCATTCTCCAATAGATAAGAATCTATTCTGCTGTACCATGCTCTTGGTGCTTGTTTCAGCCCATAAAGAGGTTTCTTCAATCTGCAGACTTTGTGCTCTTGGCCTTTCTTCTCATATCCCAAAGGTTGTTCCACATATACCTCTTCCATTAAAACTCCATTTAAAAATGCAGATTTTACATCCATCTGGTATACTTTCCATTTGTTTTGTGCTGCTATGGACAGCACTGCTCTTATGGTCTCCATTCTTGCAACCGGTGCAAAAGTTTCTTCATAATCAATTCCATACTTCTGCTTATAACCCTTGACAACAAGTCTGGCCTTGTGTCTTTCTATTTTTCCTTCAGCATTGCTTTTGGTCTTATAGACCCATTTAACACCAATGGCTTCTTTGCCTTCTCGGAGAACAACCAACTCCCATGTTTTGTTCTTCTCTATGGCATTAATTTCTTCATCCATAGCTTCTATCCATTTTCTATCTTTAATTGCATCTTCAAAATGAATATGATCATCAACTTGACAATACAAAGCAAATAGGGAATTCATACCTTCATTTGCTTCTCCCTGCTCATAAATTTCTCTAAGACTTCTGAACTTTGTTCCTCTTTCACTTGGTGTAGCCGCGCTTGATGAAGCACTTAATTCTGCTCCACGTGGTGTGCTTGGTGATGCACTCCCACTTCTTCTCAAGGGTGTTCTTGCTGCCGCTTGAGGCGTCCCTTGCTGTCCTTGTGCTGGTGGAGGTTTTGCTGTTGATGAGTTGTTAATTTCAACTACATCTTCTTCGTCTTCATCATGAGATAAACAGCTTTTAACATTGACTGTTTTCTCAATACTTCCATCCCATGCTTCCTCTTCAATAAATTGCACATCTCTGCTGATTACAAATTTCTTTGTGGATGGTTTATACAGTCTGTATCCTTTGGAATCTTCACAATATCCAAGGAAAATACACTTCTCCCCCTTACTATCCAACTTCTTTCTCAACTTGTCAAGAATGTGTGCATATGCCACACATCCAAAAACTCTCATGTGGGTGACTCCCTGTTTTCTGCCACTCCATGCTTCTTCTGGAACTTTGTTCATCACTGCTTTTGTGGGACATCTATTTAAAATATACACAGCACAGTTTGCTGCTTCTGCCCAATACTCATTCGGCAAGTGTTTTGCCTTCAACATGCTTCTCACCATCTCCATTATGGTTCGATTCTTCCTTTCAGCAACTACATTCTGTTGCGGTGTGTACCTTGTGGTAAATTGCTTGTGTATGCCATTCTCTCTGCAAAAACGCAGAAATTCCTTTGATATATATTCACCTCCTCTGTCTGTTCTGAGGACTTTAATGTGCAGTCCACTCTGTTTTTCTACAAGAGCTTTAAAATGACAAAATTTTTGAAAAACTTCACTCTTATATTTTAGAAAATAAACCCACACTTTTCGTGTGAAATCATCTATAAAGGTCAGCATGTAATTGCTGCCTGAAACTGATGTTGTTTGCATCGGCCCGCATAAATCTGAGTGAATGATCTCTAAGGGTGCTTTCGCCCTTATGCTTTTCCCTGATGGAAAATTTTCTCTGTGTTGCTTTCCCAAGATGCAGCCTTCACATAGGCTGTCAGGCTTCTCAAACAATGGTAAACCTCTTACCATTCCCTTTCTGTGCAGCAAATTTAACCCTCCAAAATTGAGATGTCCAAATCTCAGGTGCCATAACCAATTTACATCTTTCTCTTCCTTCTGAAAGGCTTCTTGTGTTACAACTGCTATACTCTTTCCTTTTCCCTTCAAGTCAATGTTGAGCTTGAGTGGAAACATTCTATTGCTGGTCATTTGAATTTCAGCAATAATTTTCTTGCTTGGAGGTATATCTTTTATTGTGCACAAATCATCTTTGAAAAATACATTGTAACCTTTGTTTATGAGCTGCCCAACACTCAAAAGATTACATTTCAGACCTGGAACATAATACACATCAGGAACAAATTTCTGCTCACCATTTCTTGCTCTAATACTAACTCTGCCTTTTCCTTTTACAGAGATTTTAGTATCTGTCCCTGTGATCACTTCAGATTTTACTTCTTCATCTAAATTGGCAAACATTGCTCTATTTCCAGTCATGTGATTACTGCAACCTGAATCTAAGAACCAAACATCATCTTCTCTGTCTTGTGCTACATTACAAGCTAACAGCACATTACTTGGGTTCTTTTCTTCTTTTGCTACATTAGCATTTTGTTTATTTTTCATGTCATTTTTCTTCTTTCTGCATTCACTGGCATAGTGCCCATATTTTTTGCAATAATAACATCGGACATTGGATTTGTCATCCCTCTGTCCATGAGCATGTTGGTGTTGATGTTCACCTTGCTGGCTGTTGCATTGGCTGTGGTTCTGTCTTTGACTGTTGCCCCTTCCATGTGAATGTGAAGGGCTGTTCCTTCCATCTCTGTTCTGACTTCTGCCTCTTCATCTTCCTTTTCCTTGACCTCTTCCTCTTCCTGAAGGCATCTGGGTCTTGAAGGCATGTTCAAGAGATGAGGTTTCATCTCTACTCAATCTCTGTTCATGAGTTATTAGTGAGGCATGAAGTTCATCCACTGTGAACTGTGAGAGATCTTTGGTCTCTTCTATGGTGGTTACAATAACATCAAACTTTGAGGGTAAACATCTCAAAAGTTTCTCCACAATCCTTCTTTCTTCAAGAGTTTCTCCATGGGATCTTATCTGATTTACAATCCCAATCATATGTGTAAAAAATGTGTCAACACTGTCTGACTCTTTCATGTAAAGAGTTTCAAAATCCCTTCTCAGCAATTGAAGTTTTGTTGTCTTAACTTTCTCCATACCCTGATAAGCTACTTTCAGAGTTTCCCATGCCTCCTTGGATTTCTTAGCTGCTGCTATCCTTGGAAACACACTCTCACTTACAGCCTGATACAAACAGAAGAGGGCTTTAGCATCCTTCTTCCTATTGTTGTTCAATACATCTTTCTCTGCTTGACTTAAGGCATTAAAAGCCTGCTCATCAGCTGGTTCTGTAAAGCCATCTTCTACAAGTTCCCATAGGTCTTGTGAAACAAACAGGGCTCTCATGGTAATGGCCCAATAATCATAATTATTTCCATTAAATTGTGGAAGTTGCACATTTCCAAGACTCATTCCTGTACTTGGTCCAGCCATTGCTCTTGAACTAAACTCTGAACAAATTGTCTTCCTTTTCTCTGAAAAACAAACTCTGTTAGACAAGAAACAATAGTTCTGTTATCCTTTGAGAATACCTGAACTTTGACCTCTGTTGAGCTTTTCTCTCTGCTGGAGAAATCACTGCAACAAGTCTTCTTCTTCAGCTTCTTTGAAATCTTCAAAGTGCCTAAACTAGCTCTGATACCATGTTGGAATTTCTGAAAATTCCAAGAACAAACACTGGAGAATAAAACTCCCCTCTAAACACAGGAGAAAATATTAAAATTGCATTCACAGTGACAGAGTTTCCACACTTAACACAGATTTCTATTTCTTCAAAAACGGATACAAACTCTTCCTCTACACAGAGGGATTACAACTGCTGGACTGCTGCAAAAAACACAGTGCCAGAATAACACTCTGTCTCTCTAAAACTTTCACTGCTGTGCATACAAAAATATCTTTCACACTGCTGTGTATTTTTTTTCATTCACTGTCTCTCTGTCTATTACAAAAAAAATAACTCTCTGTCACTCAGAAATATCATTTGCCGTGTGTTTTTGTTTCCCACACTGCTGTACATACATGATTGTTTTCTGTAGTAATAAATTTCAACTCTGTCCCTCTTGTACTCATGGCACATTACAAAAACATTTGACATTACATAATATATATATATATATTATAAATATCATATATTTATAATATATATTTTACCAAAGTAAAACCTCAGACTTACTACGTTAACAAAACATTTACCGTGCGTAAAACATTTTTAAAGAACTTACGTGCTGGAATATAAAACAACATAATAAAACATTAAACATATGATGGGCAAATAATATAGACCCAAAACTTTGTCAATATATAATATATGCGTGGGCCCCTGCTTGCATCAACAATTCCGAGGGGGTTCACAACTCTTCTTGCCAAACTTTCCAGACCCCCTCGGAAAGTCTTCCCCTTCATCTTTGCTTTCAGTTCACCGCGTCCATTCTGCAATTAATTTGTTCGGTGAAGATTTTAATATGTTTGTTGCTGCAGATAGAATGCAGCTCTCCCGAAGCTCCATCATTTAACTTTGCTGCCATAGTTGTATCTTCCAATTGATTTTGTTGTACTGCGTTATCTGGGCAGTTGGAAATTAAATTCCAACAAATTCAATCCGCATCGGGTGCCTTGAAAATCTGATGGTCTCCAGTCGGTCCACCTCTATATAGAAACGACTGGACAGACTCAGACCCATAGGCAATATTACACACAAGAGACGATTATAGAGAACCAGGAGGAGGTAAGAGTGGAAATTTTATGAGAATACAGAGATGTATATAATACATATATCATTCCCTCCAATGGATACATAGTTTGCGGCCTTTTCCCCTCCCTACAACGGGCAGATTTACGGACGAGTACAAATTGTTGTCACTTGGTCTGCCTGCGCGCGGGACCGGCAAACGGATGAGTCGTCGACTCCAGCGCTTTCATGCTTTTCTTCAATTTGAAATCAATTTTTTTTTGGAGTTATGTTTAATAATTGTAATAATAGGCAGATGCTTTGAGGCTACACGGTATTGGAATCCAATCAATTTTTTTAATAACAGTTCGCTATCCCATAGAAATTAGATTTCCTCCATTTATCCATTGGACTTAATATTATCGTTACATTGTATTAATTTTTTATTTACAAAATGCATTATAATTTTTAAAAATAAAGAATTGTTTTTAGTGGACTTTTTGGAATCAGCAGAGGTGAATTCTTGATTTGTGTTATTTAAACTAATTTTTTTACTGTATATATAGATTCAACACCCTCAAAAAAAGACTTAGGGTACTTGGATTGAAAAAATGTTTAATTAGATCTATTTTAATACTTATATAGATAAGAAGAACACATAGAAGGTAACTCAACCAAAGAAATAGGCCAAAGAAAAAGACAAGTTTCAATATGAACTTTTCCAACTTCAAATTCGTCATAACCACATTATCTCGACATCAACAATGACAATGGAATTTCCAAGCGAACACAGGGTTTAGTACATAATAGTGATGATGAACTTGCCTCCCTTTATCTAGAAGCTTCAAATGGCTTGGTGTTGTTCGAAGATTTTAGTTTAAATGTCACAATGCCTCCTATGAAGGAAAGTGATTTGGGTAAAGACGAAGACATTATTTCCCACAACTAGTGTTTAATACAACATAAATTATATCTTAATATTGTAAATCTATTTTAGAGGATCTATGTAATCAAGCATGTATTGGTTTTGCAAAGAAAATTGAAAGGGTGTTCTACTTTTTTTTTTTAAATAAACACTATCTCTAGATAACTTTCAATACCACCACTTAATAACTATCAACTTTTTCATCTTATTGTATGGCCATGTTTCCAAACATGGACATTTAATATAAAATTTATGTAATCAAGTTAAAATAAAGAACCATTTAATTTATTACTATATATATTTTTTCAAATCACATTTCTTTTATGTAAACAATTTCTTTATCCCCCGATCGGGGTGTGAGCTGGAGGGAAATTTCATAACGGTGATTTCATGGGGATCGTCTCTAAGCCCACTAGCCTCCACATGCTCGAGACATATAGAGTGATGACTTCTTGCATGCACCATATTAAGGTCATAGGCGAAGGTGGCGGTGAAATTATTTCTTGGTAATTGGCAAGTTTCTTTATGTGTGAGGTTGGTCGTCCTATGTTTGTAAGTTGTTAATTTTTCAAAAGGTTACATTGGTATTTGATTTGATAGTTGCATTTATTCAATAACATGATAAGTTAACTATATCAGTAGTGATCTACATTATTAACCATCAAGATATGAAACTATGTAAAAAGAACAATAACAGGAACATCTATGCACCAAAACATAAAGAAACAAATGGAAGAAAAGCGTGCACATATATAGCCACCAAGATTTGTCTCAGACTAGGGAAAAAACCACTATGGGGAAAACCTTTGCAAATTCTTCTTTTGAGATCATCATCAAATGATTCAGCAGACAAGAGTACAATGATACGTTGATCGATATCATCAAAATGTAGTAAAACAACTAGCACATGCATAATGTAACCTTAATCATATCTCTGCTAAAGGAAATTGATTATGAGATCTATAATGCACTGTAACTTCTTCAAGCATACTAATGAACACAACAGTCACTCAGTGGAAACTTCGGAAAACTGAAGATACATATTGTAGGACCCAATCTACAATGGAAATATACTAAAGAGATATATATATATGCATATCTACAACATTAAGAAACCTGAATCCAATATATCAAAGCGATGTGATGTCAACTGCCAAATCCTAGATCTAAATCCACGATGCTCTCAAAGACACATCCCAAACATCTTTGATAGAGCAACTAAAGTCTCGAAGCACTGCACAGGCAGTTGAAGATGACCTAACTAAAATCTTCTTAGAAATACCCATGGTCACGACCTCAACACGTTGTGCCTGCAGCTAAAGCTTCCTTGGTCACTGGGATGACAGGTTGTGCCCACGGATCTGCTCTAGATCAACTCGATCTAGCCTCGGGATCCTGATCGTGACCTTGACAAGCTATGCCTCTGGCTAGGGAAGATTGGGCGCTACTTTTCAATATTGTGCCTGAAAATCTGTCATGATTTCACCACTTATGTGCCTATGGCTATGGCCGAGAAGCGCTAGTTAAGTGTGAGCCTCTCGCTTGTGATTCCATACCCTGCGCAAATTTGTTCCATCGAACCTGCGCAAACCAAAATAGAATAGGAGAATCAAGGCAAGGAGTGAAAGAACAAAATCTCATGAGCGAATGTGTGAGAATGAGTTTGAGGTCGCTTCTATTTATATCTTTTCTGAGGGGCCACTTGGGGCTTTGGCTATAGCCACACGTGTTCAAGCCGACTCATTCCATTTCATTAATAAATAAAATCATTTATAATTTAATTTATGCTTATCCAATTGGGGTGATCTATAGGTTTATTTTGGTCCTCTCGAAAAGCCGAATATAATGAAATTATAATCTTGACCATATGAGTTGTCAAAAGTGGAATTTTACTGTAATTGCATAATTTTAAGACTCAATCTCAATGAGGGAGAATTCCACCTGCCAATATATGTTCATCGATCAATATGCCATTATGGTATCTTCATGCATCATCATGTCTCATTATTGATCATCTATGTAATGTAGTTTTCATGCTGTGGATATTTCTCATTACAAATCATCAATGTACTTATCATGCTTATTCCAAATTATCTCTTGAATGTTTTTTCTCATGTGTTGAACATTCTCGGATCTAGAAGAAGAAGAATTTGTCACCAGAGTGTAGCTTAGGCTACTAGCCTTCATCCATTAGGCTACAACCTAGATTCTTTGACAGCAGGCTACTACCTGGAATATCATCATCAATCATCTTCGGAGAGAATATTAGGGAGGTCATCTCGACTCAGAATCTCGTGGGGGGGGCTATACCTCTATAACCCCATATCTAGAAATAGGACATCCCTCCACACAAGGGAGCCCATCTTGACCAAGGTATGACATCGAGGAGTTCAATCCCAACCCTAAACCACACAGGTTTATCTCAACCCCTCCTATTTCCTACTGATATTCCCATCGATGATCCTGAATATTCATGCGGTAGAACAACTGGATCTTATTCACCTTGGGCTATACACCCCAACTACACTATCAACTTGTTGGCCAAATGAGGATCAGTATTCCCAACAAGACTTAATAGAGGGTATGAGGCCAGTCGGGGTATAGTCTGCATAGACTATATAGGGGAGCAACATCACCAACCCGATGAAGATAGCAAAGTAACATCTCAACCATGGGTAACAGATAGGGAAGTAAACTATTATCTAAATATCCCTCCACCCCAGTAGTCCTCCATATCAATTCCTCATCCTAGGAGCTCAGACAGGCAGGAAGAGTTTGCTCAGTGTCCTCAATCAACACTACTCTCATCATACAGATATGGTATCTGCTAGCCTCAATAGCAGTTGATCCCTATTCATACATGGCATAAAATGAACTGTTATGTTAGAACATACATAATCATGTAAATCACAACAAGATACCATAATCATCCTTCCTCTCATAGAGGTGTCAATCACACATGGATACCATAATCATCCTCCCTATCACGGAGGTGTCAATCACACATGGATACCATAATCGTCCTCCCTCCCACGAAGGTGTCAATCAGACATGGATACCATAATCATCCTCCCTTTCATGGAGGTGTCAGTAAACCTAAGCTTGTCTCGAACAGTTGCACTGTCTTAATTAATGGATAAATCACAACCCCAACTATATGTATATGAGATTCTTCGTCATCACAATGTATCCATGTATTCTCCAGATCATCTTTTGAAATATCTCTAAGGAGATTCTATATCCTCCCTCACAGCTTTACATGCTAGAAGCATTGTACTCAAACTCGGTCGTGCTATGGACCTCTCATCCAAGATATCATGGAAGATCTCATATTAAGGAAAAATCCAAATGCCCTCATCAGTACTAATCCCAAACATCATCAATTCATTCATGCTACTACATATCATGGGACAAATGTCTCAACCTTTAAAAGTAGAATGTTTCATGCATATATTTCAAAAATATGTTTGGTGGCAATTCTGAATGAAGCAACTCAATCATGAATTTAACACTACAAGGAAAAGACCCTCTAGCGCAGGTTATAAGGGAGGTTTTTAGTGTTATAAAATTGTCCAAAATTTTCAAAAAAACATATGCTACCACATATGTTTTTGGTAATGGATATTTTAGCGGAGCTTTTAATGGAAATTCAACACAACTAAAAAAAAATGGGCGGCCGAAGGTTATTACGGATGTTTTTTCATCGATGCTCTTATCAGGTTTTAACGCACTGGTGCATATCGGTAGACAGGCACCGGGGTGGTCGAAGGAGAATGCATTGGGCCGTTAAGGAAAATAACAACACCGGGTCTGGTCTTAGTGATACAATGCATGGGGCCATTCTAATTGGTCTTGGGATTTGAGCGGTGCCCATAGGTTGTCTCAACACGCCGGTGTGTATGCTTATATAAACACCCCAGTGCATCGTATCACACAAAGGCACAAAGGTTTACATTTGGTATCGGTATTCGTGTAGTGCAAATATGTCATACAAATGCACCGACGTTTATCGACACATAAACGCCCCGGTGCATACTATCACACAAATGCACCGAGATTTGTAATTGGTATCAGTATTCATGCTGTGCCTATTGGTCATCCAAATGCACCGATGCGTATAGATAGAAAAAACACCTTGGTGCATAGTGTCACATAGACGCTCCACAATTTATAATTGGTATCGATATTTGTGTGATGCTCATAGGCGGTAAAATTACACTGGTGTGTATAGATACATAAATAAAATAGAAGGATCTTATAATGGATGACTCTTAATTAAAATAGAAGGATTTTAAGGTGAAGAAGTATGTTATATTTTTTATGCAATAATAGGATATGATTTTAGAAATTTTTAAAAATTTTATTGCCTTTTGTTTGTGGTATGTGCCAACATCTAATTGGAACAATATAGTTCCATTTCTGAAAACCAATAAATATACTTTTTTACATATAGTTAGTATGTTATCATTTTTGTTAAATTTTAGAGGGCTAACTTTGTGTCCTATTCAGAATTTGAAAGTAAATGTTTTTCGGCTTTTATTGAGTTGTCTAAATATATATCAAGTCTAGTTCCACACAATGATAATATAATACCCTAGGAAAAATAGATATATGAATAAGCATTTGTCTCATTAGCTATAGCAATTACGATGAAGAAACTAGACAATGAAGAAGTTCTAAAGGAAATTTAAAATGTGTTATAGATGTTTCATGATAAAAAAATTAGAAATGAGTTTGTACCTTTATTTCTCTTTGATTTTATGTACAAGTTGAAATGATGTAAAAACTATGTTTTGATTTTTTTAGGTTGACCATTGATTAAGTTGAAATTTGTGTACTTCTAGGTTCCATTTATTTCTATGCATGGAGAAGAAAAGTGCCTTAATTTGTATCAAGTCGAAAAACATAATTCAAATTGAATGAAGACAATGATGAAAATCCTAAATTGAAAATGTGTAAAGTAATTCATTAGGTTAAAAAAACTTTCTTTTGTAGTTAACTCTCGTAGCTATATGCTCACTATATATATCTTATTTTCTGCATGCATTGTGGTAAATACAACTTTGAGTTACAAACTGCCTTTTTGCTTTAAAAATGAGAGAATGCTCTTAAGGCATCTTATAAGAAGTGTGGTGAAGAACAAGCATCCAGAGATGAAAATAAATGGAATACACTAGAATCAAATTTACAGTCCCTTGTTAATGTAGAGTCTGAACATATCGTTCATGACATTGATGTAGAGTTTAACTCGTATTTTCCACGTGATGAAGTTGAGGTAGAAGAATTTCCATCTAAAACACTGAAATGCAATTTTTTGTACAACATAAATCACAAATTATGGATTGGGAGGCCTATAAATGAAGTTTAGTTTTAGTTTGGAGAAGTTAGGCCAGAAATATGTACATAATGTGCAAGGTACATGCGGTGAAGCTTCTTCTTAGCATCGTTTTCCCATAATGGAATAATGTTTCAGTGACTAGATTGGAAGGATGGTAGAAAGTGGCTGCTGAATTTTCTATGATAGAATTTGGTGACTCTCAACAAGTACTTAAAGGATCGAGGCACATGGTATGTTTTCTTAGTGTCAAAATTAGCTTGTGCTTTTATATTTTATTAGTTGTCAGGAGATGTAATTTAATTAGAAAATGATTTTGAGGGTTTTGTAGGAAGATTTAGCAATTAGTTCTGAGCCAATTGTTAAGGAATACAATAGAATTTCTTATATGGAAAAGGAATTGGTAACTATGACTCCCATATTTAATGGTGATATTGCCATCCATTCCTTTCATCAATATGCAAGGGTGAAGTTGCTAGTTAACAAGCAACTTAGTATGCTTCATGATGCGAGTGGCTAGAAACTTCTTTACTTTACTATTTATTTTCATAAATAATTAATAATTGAAGATTTAATGGGGAAATTAGAAATTCATTAACTAAGTGATGGGTCAATAGCCCAAAATAAAGGTAAAGTAAGTTTTATATCGATACATTTTACCTAATATGTTAGGTATTTGTAATTCTTGTGTATACCATTTATTATTATTATTAGTGTAGCCAATATGTTATGTCTTTGTAATTCTTTTTTATACCATTTATTATTGTTATTAGTGTAGGCCCTTATTGTTATTATTGTGCCTATGTAGTCCCCATATTGTTATTATTACTCATAGAAGCCCACTATTTTTATTTTTGTGTACTTACTTTATTATTGCTATGTTGGCTCCCTTAGAATCCTATATATAACAAGGAGGTCTAGTCACTTGAATCATTCAATAATTGTTTATTTATGTAATAAAATGATGTTTCAGCTTCAAAGAGGCTAATTTTCAATCAATATATTTTTTTTAATCTGGTTACGTAATATTTTGTATTAGACATTTGGATTCTAAGTTTCCATGGTTCAAATAGGCCATACTTGTATTTTCACTGTAATTTTTTTCCTAGTAAGTTTCAAAGAGTAAATTGCAACCACATAGTTAGGAAACCTTGATGAACTTTGTGTAGAATTCTAAGATCTTGGTTCGCTATATTTTGTGAGATATGGGTTGAAAAAGTTATGGTATACTCATATTGAGTTTTAGAATATAGAATTAGTTCGAAAATAAATAAAAATTAAATAACATAAACATAATTAATTACTGGTTCAAATAAGATTTTCATTCTACTAAAAAAATTTACAAGGAAAATTCCACATGTTGTCCAAAAAAGCAAGATACAAAAATACCTATATGACTTCAATTTGATTTTCTACACACCACAACTTTCTTTTCAAGGTTTGAACTTTGTCTCCCCAAAAATTTTCACCTATTTATGGAAGGAATAATAAAAATAAGGTGCACTAAGTCTTTTTATTTACTTTTAGTCATGAAAGTATTATAAAATCTCCATATCTTTTATTCATGAAAAAAATTTCTTTTTTGTTTCTTGGCTAAGCTCAAAGGTTTTCTATAGTTAGGTTTTTAATGTGAAGGAGACAAATAAGCTAATGATTGTGAAAAAACCTAGAGTATAGTGAAGCATTTTTCTTGTGGCTCTTGTGAGGGAAGAAGGCTAGGGTTTTAGAAACCTAAGTGTTACTTGGTATGCTTTATTGAGGAGAGGAGGAGACATCTAGGACACTTGTGGATCTCTAACCTAGGTATTACTTGTCCAGATTGATTGAAGACAGGAGGAGACATCTAGGACACTTGTGGGATACAAGTGTTGAAGCCTTGCCAACTATTTTTTTTTGGATAGGGTTTTCATGGTTTTCTCTAGATCAGGTTTAGAGAGGTAGATATTATACAATATTGGTGATAACATTATAGCATGTACATAATTTCCTTTATATATATATATATAAGTTTGTAGCTATCCAAAATTGTCTAATTGTAGATTTTATTTTCTACTTACATCATCTTCTTGATAGGGTAATTTCCACACTTGTTCATGCCAATTTGACATTGATTTAACATTTAAAGTGAAAATAAGAGATAGTTTTATATTGTATAATATTTTGTATTAAAGTGATTACCAACCTAAAGTGATTACCAACCAGAAGATATACCAAATCCAGTATACGCTTACAAATGTGTGCTATAAAGGTTGAAACTTGTTGGCATTTTCTTTTTACCTTTTCTCTTGAACTCCCTAGTGTGTTGGGTTGAAGTGAAGTGAAATATTATAACATGTTCGAGGCTATAAATTAATAATTTAGATTAGCCTAAGGGGGAAGGTTCACAGGGGTTGGATCTAGGAAACTCCCAATAAAAAGTGAAATTTCAGATTCACATATATTTTCTAGATCCTAAATTTCAAGACAAGAGAGGGGGCATCTCTTCTCCTCTTCCCATAATTTTTGGCAAGATAAACTTTGCACTTTTATGAGGAATTTGTGCATCTCATGGTTGATGGGCCATTTTCACATAAGATATGAAATTGTTTACATTTCTCCAAATATTTAGGAAATTCTCAAGTTTTCCTTATATGTTATTTCATACTCCAAATTTGGGGTCTTACAATTACTCCTAGAAAAACAAAAGAAACATATCACTGTGTATTCATGGAAATTCCTTGTGTATTGTAGAGGATTGATTCTAAATTTTAAATTCTAAATTTTATCTTGTTTGGAAATATTGAAGAATGTTTAATAAACAAAAAAAATATGTATTCCTATCTACACATGTATGGGTCAGAAAACAATGATATTTATCGTGATTCTATATAATATCTATGTCTACCACATTTCTCTTTGCTCGATTCATAAATATAGATTCACGTATAGTCTCATTTTATCTTTTTGTTTTTATGCAAATTTTCATTGCTGTGAAGTTAAATGCTTGGATTCCATCAAAATGTTAGTGTTTTATGCAAAGTTTGGGGATGCATTAAAATGGATTTGTTGTACCATTCATACCAAGAGTATGAAAGCATGGAATTATTAGTGGGAAAACAATGGACAATAATGTCAAGTTTACATTGGAAAATACTAGTATAAACTCTAGCTTTTTATAAGACTAGAAACTTAGGTGGTATTATAATATAGTTGATAGCAAAATTTTTTGTTATGCAGAATGGACGTGCTAATTCAGAATAATTTGCTTCATTTATGGGTCTATACTTTGCAAGTATGAAAAAGAATTAGATATAAAGTTTGATCATCCTTAACATGCCTAAACCTAGCAGCGAGAGGTTGCGTAAGTAGTGAAAATTTTCCAATTCCTATAACATTTTTTTTAATTTTTTTTATAGAAATAGTTCCAAAGAAAATCATAGAGATTGTGAATATCGAGGGACTTTTATAGGATAATATTAAATTATAGGAAAATGTGGAAATTCATTTACATGTATCCATGCAAAAAGGAGACTATATTTTCAAATAAACAAAAATCATATAGTTATATTCAAAGTTCCATTAGAAAAATATCGAAGAAGAATCCACATAGTAGCAACTTCATAGTAGAATTCAGGGTGATGTAGAATTACTATGTTAATTTTTTTAATCTTAAAAGCATAAATAACCATGCTTTCTACAAATATAATCATAGAGTCTATTATATCCTATATTTCTACTAGTTTATGATGATAAGTAAGAATATCTTCAAGAAAAAATTAAAAGGATTTAGTAAGTATTATTTCTATGTTTTTGTGTAGAAATACCTATTGCATCTAAAGTGACTGAATGGAGCCACCTATAAAACTTACCCAATTTTTTCATTCTAGTCAATATATGATAGCATAAGTGGAGGTTTGATGAGGGGCCACCTAGAAAACTTACCAAATCCCTTCATTCTAGGAAATAGGTGATAGCATATGTGGATGTTTAATGAGATTATAGTAAGGGGAAAAAAGTGTTTATTTATCATCTAGTTGGGTATTGGAGAGGTTAGGGTAATAGACCCAACCACTCTCAAATCTCCTCAACAGTACAAGTAATATCATGAGTAAGTCTCTAGATTGCAGAATTATGTTTAAAAATATATTATATGATCATCCTTTAAATCCACTCCTTTCTCTACATGTTTTTGAATATGGCTTTGTTGATAATTTATATTTGTATATTGTAAAAAGATAACCCTTCAGTAGTGATTTCATATTTGTATTCACAAAGGTGGTAGTTTTAAGAAAAGTATCAAGCCAATATTAATTTGGAAACTATGTAATTTTCTCAGAGTCATTACAATTGTGTACATATGATTTTAGTAGGATATTTTCTGAGATCCACTACTAGTGAAGTTCCGCAAAATGTGATTAGTATAATTGATCAAAAAAATTTTACTAACAACAAATTCTTTGAAGATATTAAATTCAATACTAAGTTTACTTTTGCTATTAACTTTTTGCACTGTAATATTTTTTGCGCTTTCAATTGTTGGGAAAATTATTTTCATAGGTATCCTCAAAATTCACCAAAAAGGAATTAATGAGATGATGTGTAGTCAATACCATTTAAAATATTTACAATATTTGTTTTTTTTGTCTGAAATTCATCATGTATCAATATGTAATATAATTTTGCTTCACTAATATATTGCTACATTTTGTCTAGTTGATTTTGACATTTTTTGATCAAGATGACACATTTCTTTAAAGGGTGTTCGCTTAATGGAAGAGCACCTACCTAGCAAGCAGAGAGAGGTTTGCATGAGTTAATCACTGAAAAAAAAAATATATTAAATTTTTATTTTGTTTTATAAAAATAGAATTTTTATTGTCTCTAGAGAGACAATGTGTTTTTAATTCTAACTATAGTCTCTTGAGAGACAAAAATGAATTTTCCTTTGAGAGAGGAAAACTAATTGTCCCTTGAGAGACAAAAATGAATTTGTGTTCTATTATTGTCTATATAAATACTATATTTAAGATAATTTACAAATTTTTTTAAGACAATTTACTCAAATTGTCTAAGATATTGTCTTATAACTCTCCTTTTTAAAGTGTGACTCTTGTAAATATGTCATGGAGAGAAGAAGAATCCATCATACTGTGTTTACTATTCAAGATTTAAAAATTATGAATATTATTTATTAATTTTTAAAATATTTTTAAAATTAAATAAAAAAAATCTTATAAAAGTTTTTTAATAGTGTTTCAATTAAAGCTGAATGTGAGAAAATTATTATCTTATTTTATAAACATAAATCTGTCTTAGCTTACAATTTACTTTCAAAAAAAGTTAAATCTCTCAAAATACAAATCTCATTTTAAATAACAAAATTGAAAAATAAAATTAATCTTTGAAAACTTTAACTAATGTTAATACTTAACAAATCCAAAACTAAAAACAAACCTACATTTATAATAATATGAAATAAAAATAAAAATAAAATATTACAATAATTATATATTTTTTCCTCATACTATAACTAATCAGTATTAAATTAAAAAAATAAAAGAAAAGATAATTTAGAATATGCCTTATGCAAATGAGTAAAAAAAAAATGAAATATACTTTCGAATTTGCCTTTTGGAAAAGAATTAAAAATTCCAATGTTATACTTATGTAGGAATGAAAAGATAAAGTGTTTTTGTTATTTAAAAGAAAATATAATAAAATATTTGTGTGGAAATTTAAAGTTAAATTTAAATAGCTATATAAATTAATTAAAAATAATTTTTTACAAATATTATTAATATTATTAAATAAATGAAAAAGATGAAATGAAATTAAAAAATAAGAAGAAAATGGGATAACTAGACTATGTGAATAGTATGACATATCCATGTTTACCTGGAAATTAACAGCCTGGCCTCAACTTCGAATTGAACTGATTTGAGTAGCAGAACAGCCTCAGGCTCCTTCAACATGACCCCGATCGATAAGAGATTTGATTTGTTGAAGTAATAAGGGTTTCAGTAGTAAGGATAGTAAGGATGATACGCACACTGCTTACTATAACCAAATTTGGTTTTTAAAATGATTCTTTTTATATGCCAATGTCAATAATAATACTATGCAAAGTCTTAATTTTTAAAGCACATTGAAATTAAATCTTTGTTAAAATGTTGTAAAAAACTAAAATAATAAATTTCTAATAAACCTTCATTATTAATTTATTTTTATATTAATAAGTAACATAAACTTAAGGGCTTTTACTGGGGAACTTTTGAAATATCAGGTTTTTTTTTTTTTTTTTTCATACTTAACAACTTTTTAATTTGATTATTGTAACATGTTTTTAAAAATAGTATTATTTAATCCTTCCTAATATAAATCTAATAACTTTTTTTAATTTAAAATATTTTTATTTTCATTACATATTATAAATATTTATTTTTTCATTAACATTTTTATATTCTTTAATATTTTTTATATGAATTTTGAGTTCTATTTTTTATACTTTATCAATATAAAAACTTTTTACATCCTATATGTATCACCAAATATATTATATGCACCAATATAAAATCACCTGATATAGTATAGCTGGCCAATATAAACACATAGAGAAAACTTCATTACACTTGTACTGTTTACCACCTCTCTTAAAAAATTTGATTAAACAACAACTTAGCCCAGAACATAGAATAGCCCATTATAAGTATTACCAAATATATTATATGCACCGATATAAACTCACTTGATATGATATTGCTGGCCAGTATAAACACATAGATAAATCTTCATTACACTTCTAGTGTTTACCTCCTCTCTTAAATAATCTGATTAAACAACCTCTGTTTGTGAATCTGATTAAACAACAACTTAGCCTAGAACATAGAATACCACATAGAATACCAGAGTTGTTACATTGTGCATATGGGCATCAATTGAAATTCCTGGACTTCTCTCCGTGTTGAAAATTTGAACTCTCAGATTTTCAAAGAACCCGACGTGGATTGAATTCTCCAGTGGTGACATTGTATTCGAAGCGCCAAAAATAATCGTCTGTGTCGACGCTTCCGACTTTTTATAATTCTTGAAGTTGTGGATTACGCACGTACCGTCAATGGTCGCCAAGCTCTCGGTGTCGTAGTGGTCCGACAAGAAAAGCTCTTGGCCAGCCTGGAATGGGCGCCGCCCACCTTTTGATTTTTCTGGATCTGAAGATTTTAAAGATGAAAACCACTTTTTTTTTTGGATTGTTTGGATTTTACCTATATTTAAGGAAAAGTTTGATCTTCCTTAAGATGCCTTAACTTAGCAGGGAGAGGTTGTGTAAGTAGTGAAATTTCTCTAGTTCTTGTAACTTTTTTTTAATTCCAAAGAAAATCATAGAGATTGTGAAAATTCATTTGTCCAGATTTTACTCATATCCCAAAAAAAATAGTTTTCCTCTTCAACCTCTTGAAATCCGAAAAATAATACCTTGAAATCCGAAAAAAATATCTTTGGTCCCAAAAATGAGCCGCACCCATTCCACGCTGCCCAAGAGCTTTTCTTGTCGGACCACTACGACACCCAGAGCTTGGAGATCATTGCGGATACTTGCGTAGTCCACAACTTCAAGAATTATAAAAAGCTCGAAAGCGTCGACGCAGACGATTAGTTTTGGCGCTTCGAATACAATGCCGCCACTGGAGAATTCAATCCACATCGGGTGCCTTGAAAATCTGATGGTCTCCAGTCGGTCCACCTCTATATAGAAACGACTGGACAGACTCAGACCCATAGGCAATATTACACACAAGAGACGATTATAGAGAACCAGGAGGAGGTAAGAGTGGAAATTTTATGAGAATACAGAGATGTATATAATACATATATCATTCCCTCCATATAATACATATATAGTTTGCGGCCTTTTCCCCTCCCTACACTGAACCGTTGCAGACGATACAAATTCGCTGTCACTTGGTCTGCCTCTGTAACTGAAGGATAAACCCAAACGGATGAGTCAGCTGACTCAGCGCTTTCATGCTTTTCTTCAATTTGAAATCAGTTTTTTTTTTAGTTATGTTTAATAATTGTAATAATAGGCAGATGCTTTGAGGCTACACGGTATTGGAATCCAATCAATTTTGTTAATAACAGTTCGCTATCCCGTAGAAATTAGATTTCCTCCATTTATCCATTGGACTTAATATTATCGTTACATTGTATTAATTTTTTATTTACAGAATGCATTGTAATTTTTAAAAATAAAGAATTGTTTTTAGTGGACTTTCTGGAATCAGCAGAGGTGAAATCTTGATTTGTGTTATTTAAACTAATTTTTTTACTGTATATATAGATTCAACACCCTCAAAAAAAGACTTAGGGTACTTGGATTGAAAAAATGTTTAATTAGAGCTATTTTAATACTTATATAGATAAGAAGAACACATAGAAGGTAACTCAACCAAAAAAATAGGCCAAAGAAAAAGACAAGTTTCAATATGAACTTTTCCAACTTCAAATTCGTCATAACCACATTATCTCTACCTCAACTATGACAATGGAATTTCCAAGCGAACACAGGGTTTAGTACATAATAGTGATGATGAGCTTGCCTCCCTTTATCTAGAAGCTTCAAATGGCTTGGTGTTGTTCGAAGATTTTAGTTTAAATGTCACAATGCCTCCTATGAAGGAAAGTGATTTGGGTAAATACGAAGACATTATTTCCCACAACTAGTGTTTAATACAACATAAATTATATCTTAATATTGTAAATCTATTTTAGAGGATCTATGTAATCAAGCATGTGTTGGTTTTGCAAAGAAAATTGAAAGGGTGTTCTCATTTTTGTTTGAAAATAAACACTATCTCTAGATAACTTTCAATACCACCACTTAATAACTATCAATTTTTTCATCTTATTGTATGGCCATGTTTCCAAACATGGACATTTAATATAAAATTTATGTAATCAAGTTAAAATAAAGAACCATTTAATTTATTACTATATATATTTTTTCAAATCACATTTCTTTTATGTAAACAATTTCTTTATCCCCCGATCGGGGTGTGAGATGGAAGGAAATTTCATAACGGTGATTTCATGGGGATCGTCTCTAAGCCCACTAGCCTCCACATGCTCGAGACATATAGAGTGATGACTTCTTGCATGCACCATATTAAGGTCATAGGCGAAGGTGGCGGTGAAATTATTTCTTGCTAATTGGCAAGTTTCTTTATGTGTGAGGTTGGTCATCCTATGTTTGTAAGTTGTTAATTTTTCAAAAGGTTACATTCGTATTTGATTTGATAGTTTCATTTATTCAATAACATGATAAGTTAACTATATTAGTAGTGATCTACATTATTAACCATCAAGATATGAAACTATGTAAAAAGAACAATAACATGAACATCTATGCACCAAAACATAAAGAAACAAATGGAAGAAAAGCGTGCACACATATAGCCACCAAGATTTGTCTCAGACTAGGGAAAAAACCACTATGGGGAAAACCTTTGCAAATTCTTCTTTTGAGATCATCATCAAATGATTCAAGAGACAAGAGTACAATGATACATTGATCCATATCATCAAAATGTAGTAAAACAACTAGCACATGCATAATGTAACCTTAATCATATCTCTGCTGAAGGAACTTGATTATGAGATCTATAATGCACTGCAACTTCTTCAAGCATACTAATGAACACAACAGTCACTCAGTGGAAACTTCAGAAAACTGAAGATACATATTTTAGGACCCAACCTACAATGGAAATATACTTAACAGATATATAGATATGCATATCTACAACATTAAGAAACCTGAATCCAATATATCAAAGCGATGTGATGTCAACTGCCAAATCCTAGATCTAAATCCACGATGCTCTCAAAGACACATCCCAAACATCTTTGATAGAGCAACTAAAGTCTCGAAGCACTGCACAGGCAGTTGAAGATGACCTAACTAAAATCTTCTCAGAAATACCCATGGTCACGACCTCAACACGTTGTGCCTGCAGCTAAAGCTTCCTTAGTCACTGGGATGACACGCTGTGCCCACGGATCTGCTCTAGATCAACTCGATCTAGCCTCGGGACCCTTATCGTGACCTTGACAAGCTATGCCTCTGGTTAGGGAAGATTGGGCGCTACTTAAGTGTGAGCCTCTCGCTTGTGATTCCATACCCTGCGCAAATTTGTTCCATCGAACCTGCGCAAACCAAAATAGAATAGGAGAATCAAGGCAAGGAGTGAAAGAACAAAATCTCATGAGCGAATGTGTGAGAATGAGTTTGAGGTCGCTTCTATTTATATCTTTTGTGAGGGGCCACTTGGGGCTTTGGCTAAATCCACACGTGTTCAGGCCGACTCATTCCATTTCATTAATAAATAAAATCATTTATAATTTAATTTTTGCTTATCCAATTGGGGTGATCTATAGGTTTATTTTGGTCCTCTCGAAAAGCCGAATATAATGAAATTATAATCTCGACCATATGAGTTGTCAAAAGTGGAATTTTACTGTAATTGCATAATTTTAAGACTCATTCTCAATGAGGGAGAATTCCACCTGCCAATATATGTTCATCGATCAATATGCCATTATGGTATCTTCATGCATCATCATGTCTCATTATTGATCATCTGTGTAATGTAGTTTTCATGCTGTGGATATTTCTCATTACAAATCATCAATGTACTTATCATGCTTATTCCAAATTATCTCTTGAATGATTTTTCTCATGTGTTGAACATTCTCGGATCTAGAAGAAGAAGAATTTGTCACCAGAGGGTAGCTTAGGCTACTAGCCTTCATCCATTAGGCTACGACCTAGATTCTCTGACAGCGGGCTACTACCTGGAATATCATCATCAATCATCTTCGGAGAGAATATTAGGGAGGTCATCTCGACTTCGAGGAGTTCAATCCCAACCCTAAACCACATAGGTTTATCTCAACCCCTCTTATTTCCTACTGATATTCCCATCGATGATCCTGAATAGTCATGCGGTAGAACAGCTGGATCTTATTCACCTTGGGCTATACACCCCAACTACACTATCAACTTGTTGGCCAAATGAGGAGGAGTATTCCCAACAAGATTTGATAGAGGGTATGAGGCGAGTCGGGGTATATTCTGCATAGACTATATAGGGGAGCAACATCACCAACCCGATGAAGATAGCAAAGTAACATCTCAACCATGGGTAACAGAGAGGGAAGTAAACTATTATCTAAAGATCCCTCCACCCCAGTAGTCCTCCATATCAATTCCTCATCCTAGGAGCTCAGACAGGGAGGAAGAGTTTGCTCAGTGTCCTCAATCAACACTACTCTCATCATACAAATATGGTATCTGCTAGCCTCAATAGCAGTTGATCCCTATTCATACATGGCATAAAATGAACTGTTATGTTAGAACATACATAATCATGTAAATCACAACAAGATACCATAATCATCCTTCC
This sequence comes from Pinus albicaulis, assembly GCA_034641835.2. Classification (NCBI taxonomy): domain Eukaryota; kingdom Viridiplantae; phylum Streptophyta; class Pinopsida; order Pinales; family Pinaceae; genus Pinus; species Pinus albicaulis. The sequence continues at coordinate 33,297 of JAXQQM020071814.1, forward strand.
TCTCATAGAGGTGTCAATCACACATGGATACCATAATCATGCTCCCTATCACGGAGGTGTCAATCACACATGGATACCATAATCGTCCTCCCTCCCACAAAGGTGTCAATCAGACATGGATACCATAATCATCCTCCCTTTCATGGAGGTGTCAATCACAAACCTAAGCTTGTCTCGAACAGTTGCACTGTCTTAATTAATGGATAAATCACAACCCCAACTATATGTATATGAGATTCTTCGTCATCACAATGTATCCATGTATTATCCAGATCATCTTTTGAAATATCTCTAAGGAGATTCTATATCCTCCCTCACAGCTTTACATGCTAAAGGCATTGTTCTCAAACTCGGTCGTGCTATGGACCTCTCATCCAAGATATCATGGAAGATCTCATACTAAGGAAAAATCCAAATGCTCTCATTAGTACGAATCCCAAACATCATCAATTCATTCATGCTACTATATATCATGGGACAAATGTCTCAACCTTTAAAAGTAGAATGTTTCATGCATATATTTCAAAAATATGTTTGGTGGCAATTCTGAATGAAGAAACTCAATCATGAATTTAACACTACAAGGAAAAGACCCTCTAGCGCAGGTTATAAGGGAGGTTTTTAGTGTTATAAAATTGTCCAAAATTTTCAAAAAAACATATGCTACCACATATGTTTTTGGTAATGGAGGTTTTAGCGGAGCTTTTAATGGAAATTCAACACAACTAAAAAAAAATGGGCGGCCGAAGGTTATTATGGATGTTTTTTCATCGATGCTCTTATCAGGTTTTAACGCACTGGTGCGTATCGGTAGACAGGCACCGGGGTGGTCGAAGGAGAATGCATTGGGCCGTTAAGGAAAATAACAACACCGGGTCTCGTCTTCGTGATACAACGCATGGGGCCATTCTAATTGGTCTTGGGATTTGAGCGGTGCCCATAGGTCGTATCAACACGCCGGTGCGTATGCTTATATAAACACCCCAGTGCATCGTATCACACAAAGGCACAGAGGTTTACATTTGGTATCGGTATTCGTGCAGTGCAAATATGTCATACAAATGCACCGGCGTTTATCGACACATAAACGCCCCGGTGCATACTATCACACAAATGCACCGAGATTTGTAATCGGTATCAGTATTCGTGCTGTGCCTATTGGTCATCCAAATGCACCGATGCGTATAGATAGAAAAAACACCCTGGTGCATAGTGTCACATAGACGCACCACAATTTATAATTGGTATCGATATTTGTGTGATGCTCATAGGCGGTAAAATTACACTGGTGTGTATAGATACATAAATAAAATAGAAGGATCTTATAATGGATGACTCTTAAATAAAATAGAAGGATTTTAAGGTGGAGAAGTATGTTATATTTTTTATGCAATAATAGGATATGATTTTAGAAAATTTTAAAAATTTTATTGCCCTTTGTTTTTGGTATGTGCCAACATCTAATTGCAACAATATAGTTCCATTTCTGAAAACCAATAAATATACATTTTTACATATAGTTAGTATGTTATCATTTTTGTTAAATTTTAAAGGGCTAACTTTGTGTCCTATTTAGAATTTGAAAGTAAATGTTTTTCTGCTTTTATTGAGTTGTCTAAATATATATCAAGTCTAGTTCCACACAATGATAATATAATACCCTAGGAAAAATAGATATATGAATAAGAATTTGTCTCATTAGCTATAGCAATTAGGATGAGGAAACTAGACAATGAAGAAGTTCTAAAGGAAATTTAAAATGTGTTATAGATGTTTCATGATAAAAAAATTAGAAATGAGTTTGTACGTTTATTTCTCTTTGATTTTATGTACAAGTTGAAATGATGTAAAAACTATGTTTTGATTTTTTTAGGTTGACCATTGATTAAGTTGAAATTTGTGTACTTCTAGGTTCCATTTATTTCTATGCATGGAGAAGAAAAGTGCCTTAATTTGTATCAAGTTGAAAAACATAATTCAAAGAGAATGAAGACATAGATGAAAATCCTAAATTGAAAATGTGTAAAGTAATTGTTTAGGTTAAAAACATTTTCTTTTGTAGTTAACTCTCGTAGCTATATGCTCACTATATATATCTTATTTTCTTCATGCATTGTGGTAAATACAACTTTGACTTACAAAGTGCCTTTTTGCTTTAAAAATGAGAGAATGCTCTTAAGGCATCTTATAAGAAGTGTGGTGAAGAACAAGCATCGAGAGATGAAAATAAATGGAATACACTAGAATCAAATTTACAATCCCTTGTTAATGTAGAGTCCGAACATATTGTTCATGACATTGATGTAGAGTTTAACTCGTATTTTCCACGTGATGAAGTTGAGGTAGAAGAATTTCCATTTAAAATACTGAAATGCAATTTTTTGTACAACATAAATCACAAATTATGGATTGGGAGGCCTATAACTGAAGTTTAGTCTTAGTTTGGAGAAGTTAGGCCAGAAATATGTACATAATGTGCAAGGTACATGCGGTGAAGCTTCTTCTTAGCATTGTTTTCCCATAATGGAATAATGTTTCAGTGACTAGATTGGAAGGATGGTAGAAAGTGGCTGCTGAATTTTCTATGATAGAATTTGGTGATTCTCAACAAGTACTTAAAGGATCGAGGCACATGGTATGTTTTCTTAGTGTCAAAATTAGCTTGTGGTTTTATATTTTATTAGTTGTGAGGAGATGTAATTTAATTAGAAAATGATTTTGAGGGTTTTGTAGGAAGATGTAGCAATTAGTTCTGAGCCAATTGTTAAGGAATACAATAGAAGTTCTTATATGGAAAAGGAATTGGTAACTATGACTCCCATATTTAATGGTGATAGTGCCATCCATTCCTTTCATCAATATGCAAGGGTGAAGTTGCTAGTTAACAAGCCACTTAGTATGCTTCATGATGCGAGTGGCTAGAAACTTCTTTACTTTACTATTTATTTTCATAAATAATTAATAATTGAAGATTTAATGGGAAAATTATAAATTCATTAACTAAGTGATGGGTCAATAGCCCAAAATAAAGGTAAAGTAAGCTTTATATCGATACATTTTACCTAATATGTTAGGTCTTTGTAATTCTTGTGTATACCATTTATTATTATTATTAGTGTAGCCAATATGTTAGGTCTTTGTAATTATTTTGTATACCATTTATTATTGTTATTAGTGTAGGCCCTTAGTGTTATTATTGTGCCTATGTAGTCCCCATATTGTTATTATTACTCATAGAAGCCCACTATTTTTATTTTTGTGTACTTAATTTATTATTGCTATGTTGGCTCCCTTAGAATCCTATATATAACAAGGAGGTCTAGTCATTTGAATCATTCAATAATTGTTTATTTATGTAATAAAATGAGGTTTCAGCTTCAAAGAGGCTAATTTTCAAGCAATATATTTTTTTTTAATCTGGTTACGTAATATTTTGTATTAGACATTTGGATTCTAGGTTTCCATGGTTCAAATAGGCCATACTTGTATTTTTACTGTAATTTTTTTCCTAGTAAGTTTCAAAGAGTAAATTGCAACCACATAGTTAGGAAACCTTGATGAACTTTGTGTAGAATTTTAAGATCTTGGTTCGCTATATTTTGTGAGATATGGGTTGAAAAAGTTATGGTATACTCATATTGAGTTTTAGAATATAGAATTAGTTCGAAAATAAATAAAAATTAAATAACATAAACATAATTAATTACTGGTTCAAATAAGATTTTCATTCTACTAAAAAAATTTACAAGGAAAATTCCACATGTTGTCCAAAAAAGCAAGATACAAAAATACCTATATGACTTCAATTTGATTTTCTACACACCACAACTTTCTTTTCAAGGTTTGAACTTTGTCTCCCCAAAAATTTTCACCTATTTATGGAAGGAATAATAAAAATAAGGTGCACTAAGTCTTTTTATTTACTTTTAGTCATGAAAGTATTATAAAATCTCCATATCTTTTATTCATGAAAAAAATTTCTTTTTTGTTTCTTGGCTAAGCTCAAAGGTTTTCTATAGTTAGGTTTTTAATGTGAAGGAGACAAATAAGCTAATGATTGTTAAAAAACCTAGAGTATAGTGAAGCATTTTTCTTGTGGCTCTTGTGAGGGAAGAAGGCTAGGGTTTTAAAAACCTAAGTGTTACTTGGTATGCTTTATTGAGGAGAGGAGGAGACATCTAGGACACTTGTGGGATACAAGTGTTGAAGCCTTGCCAACTATTTTTTTTTGGATAGGGTTTTCATGGTTTTCTCTAGATCAGGTTTAGAGAGGTAGATATTATACAATATTGGTGATAACATTATAGCATGTACATAATTTCCTTTATATATATATATATATATATATATATATATATATATATATATATAAGTTTGTAGCTATCCAAAATTGTCTAATTGTAGATTTTATTTTCTACTTACATCATCTTCTTGATAGGGTAATTTCCACACTTGTTCATGCCAATTTGACATTGATTTAACATTTAAAGTGAAAAGAAGAGATAGTTTTATATTGTATAATATTTTGTATTAAAGTGATTACCAAATCCAGTATACGCTTACAAATGTGTGCTATAAAGGTTGAAACTTGTTGGCATTTTCTTTTTACCTTTTCTCTTGAACTCCCTAGTGTGTTGGGTTGAAGTGAAGTGAAATATTATAACATGTTCGAGGCTATAAATTAATAATTTAGATTAGCCTAAGGGGGAAGGTTCACAGGGGTTGGATCTAGGAAACTCCCAATAAAAAGTGAAATTTCAGATTCACATATATTTTCTAGATCCTAAATTTCAAGACAAGAGAGGGGGCATCTCTTCTCCTCTTCCCATAATTTTTGGCAAGATAAACTTTGCACTTTTATGAGGAATTTGTGCATCTCATGGTTGATGGGCCATTTTCACATAAGATATGAAATTGTTTACATTTCTCCAAATATTTAGGAAATTCTCAAGTTTTCCTTATATGTTATTTCATACTCCAAATTTGGGGTCTTACAATTACTCCTAGAAAAACAAAAGAAACATATCACTGTGTATTAATGGAAAGTCCTTGTGTATTGTAGAGGATTGATTCTAAATTTTAAATTCTAAATTTTATCTTGTTTGGAAATATTGAAGAATGTTTAATAAACAAAAAAAATATGTATTCCTATCTACACATGTATGGGTCAGGAACAATGATGTTTATCGTGATTCTATATAATATCTATGTCTACCACATTTCTCTTGTTTGATTCATAAATTTAGATTCGCTGATAGTCTCATTTTACCTTTTTGTTTTTATGCAAATTACTACATGTGAAGTTAAATGCTTGGATTCCATCAAAATGTTATAAGTTTATGCAAAGTTTGGGGATGCATTAAATGGTTTGGTTGCAATTCATTCATACCAAGAGTATGAAAGCATGGAATTATTAGTGGGAAGACAATGGACAATAATGTCAAGTTTACATTGGAAAATACTAGTATAAACTCTAGCTTTTTATAAGACTAGAAACTTAGGTGGTATTATAATCTAGTTGATAGCAAAATTTTTTGTTATGCAGAATGGATGTGCTAATTCAGAAGAATTTGCTTCATTTATGGGTCTATACTTTTCCAGTATGAAAAACAATTAGATATAAAGTTTGATCATCCTTAACATGCCTAAACCTAGCAGCGAGAGGTTGCGTAAGTAGTGAAAATTTTCCAATTCCTATAACATTTTTTTTTATTTTTTAAATAGAAATAGTTCCAAAGAAAATCATAGAGATTGTGAATATCGAGGGACTTTTATAGGATAATATTAAATTATAGGAAAATGTGGAAATCCATTTGCATGTATCCATGCAGAAAGGAGACTATATTTTCAAATAAACAAAAATCATATAGTTATATTCAAAGTTCCATTAGAAAAATATCCAAGAAGAATCCACATAGTAGCAACTTCATAGTAGAATTCAGGGTGATGTAGAATTAATATGTTAATTTTTTTAATCTTAAAAGCATAAATAACCATGCTTTCTACAAATATAATCATAGAGTCTATTATATCCTATATTTCTACTAGTTTATGATGATAAGTAAGAATATCTTCAAGAAAAAATTAAAAGGATTTAGTAAGTATTATGTCTATGTTTTTGTGTAGAAATACCTATTGCATCTAAAGTGACTGAATGGAGCCACCTATAAAACTTACCCAATTGTTTCATTCTAGTCAATATATGATAGCATATGTGGAGGTTTGATGAGGGGCCACCTAGAAAACTTACCAAATCCCTTCATTCTAGGAAATAGGTGATAGCATATGTGGATGTTTAATGAGATTATAGTAAGGGGAAAAAAGTGTTTATTTATCATCTAGTTGGGTATTGGAGAGGTTAGGGTAATAGACCCAACCACTCTCAAATCTCCTCAACAGTACAAGTAATATCATGAGTAATTCTCTAGATTGCAAAATTCTGTTTAAAAATATATTATATGATCATCCTTTAAATCCACTCCTTTCTCTACATGTTTTTGAATATGGCTTTGTTGATAATTTATATTTGTATATTGCAAAAAGATAACCCTTCAGTAGTGATTTCTTATTTGTATTCACAAAGGTTGTAGTTTTAAGAAAAGTATCAAGCCAATATTAATTTGGAAACTATGTAATTTTCTCAAAGTCATTACAATTGTTTACATATGATTTTAGCAGGATATTTTCTGAGATCCACTACTAGTGAAGTTCCGCAAAATGTGATTAGTATAATTGATTAAAAAAATGTTACTAACAACAAATTCTGTGAGGATATTAAATTCAATACTAAGTTTACTTTTGCTATTAACTTTTTGCACTGTAATATTTTTTGCGCTTTCAATTAATGAGATGATGTGTAGTCAACACCACTTAAAATATTTGCAATATTTGTTTTTTTTATCTGAAATTCATCATGTATCAATATGTAATATAATTTTGCTTCACTAATATATTGGTACATTTTGTCTAGTTGATTTTTACATTTTTTGATCAAGATGACACATTTCTTTAAAGGGTGTTCGCTTAATGGAAGAGCACCTACCTAGCAAGCAGAGGGAGGGTTGCATGAGTTAATCACTGAAAAAACAAATATATTAAATTTTTATTTTGTTTTATAAAAATAGAATTTTTATTGTCTCTAGAGAGACAATGTGTTTTTAATTCTAACTATAGTCTCTTGAGAGACAAAAATGAATTGTCCTTTGAGAGAGGAAAACTAATTGTCCCTTGAGAGACAAAAATGAATTTGTGTTCTATTATTGTCTATATAAATACTATATTTAAGATAATTTACAATTTTTTTTAAGACAATTTACTCAAATTGTCTAAGATATTGTCTTATAATTCTCCTTTTTAAAGTGTGACTCTTGTAAATATGTCATGGAGAGAAAAAGAATCCATCATATTGTGTTTACTATTCAAGATTTAAAAATTATGAATATTATTTATTAATTTTTAAAATATTTTTAAAATTAAATAAAAAAAATCTTATAAAAGTTTTTTAATAGTGTTTCAATTAAAGCTGAATGTGAGAAAATGCTTATCTTATTTTACAAACATAAATCTGTCTTAACTTACAATTTACTTTCAAAAAAAGTTAAATCTCTCAAAATACAAATCTCATTTTAAATGACAAAATTGAAAAATTAAAAATTAATCTTAGAAAACTTTAATTAATGTTAATACTTAACAAATCCAAAACTAAAAACAAACCCATATTTATAATAATATGAAATAAAAATAAAAATAAAATATTACAATAATTATATAAAAGAAAAGATAATTTAGAATATGCCTTATGCAAATGAGTAAAAAAAAAATGAAATATACTTTCGAATTTGCCTTTTGGAAAAGAATTAAAAATTCCAATGTTATACTTATATAGGAATGAAAAGATAAAGTGTTTTTGTTGTTTAAAAGAAAATATAATAAAATATTTCTGTGGAAATTTAAAGTTAAATTTAAATAGCTATATAAATTAATTAAAAATAATTTTTTACAAATGTTATTAATATTATTAAATAAATGAAAAAGATGAAATTAAATTAAAAAATAAGAAGAAAATGGGATAAATTAATTAAAAATAATTTTTTACAAATGTTATTAATATTATTAAATAAATGAAAAAGATGAAATTAAATTAAAAAATAAGAAGAAAATGGGATAACTAGACTATGTGAATAGTATGACATATCCATGTTTACCTGGAAATTAACAGCCTGGCCTCAACTTCGAATTGAACTGATCTGAGTAGCAGAACTCAGCCTCAGGCTCCTTCAACATGACCCCGATCGATAAGAGATTTGATTTGTTGAAGTAATAAGGGTTTCAGTAGTAAGGATAGTAAGGATGATACGCACACTGCTTACTATAACCAAATTTGGTTTTTAAAATGATTCTTTTTATATGCCAATGTCAATAATAATACCATGCAAAGTCTTAATTTTTAAAGCACATTGAAATTAAATCTTTGTTAAAATGTTGTAAAAAACTAAAATAATAAATTTCTAATAAACCTTCATTATTAATTTATTTTTATATTAATAAGTAACATAAACTTAAGGGCTTTTACTGTGGAACTTTTGAAATATCAGGTTTTTTTTTATTTAATCCTTCTTAATATAAATCTAATAACTTTTTTTAATTTAAAATATTTTTATTTTCATTACATATTATAAATATTTATTTTTTCATTAACATTTTTTATATTCTTTAATATTTTTTATATAAATTTTGAGTTCTATTTTTTATACTTTATCAATATAAAAACTTTTTACATCCTATATGTATCACCAAATATATTATATGCACCAATATAAAATCACCTGATATAGTATAGCTGGCCAATATAAACACATAGATAAAACTTCATTACACTTGTACTGTTTACCACCTCTCTTAAAAAATTTGATTAAACAACAACTTAGCCCAGAACATAGAATAGCCCATTATAAGTATTACCAAATATATTATATGCACCGATATAAACTCACTTGATATGATATTGCTGGCCAGTGTAAACACATAGATAAATCTTCATTACACTTCTAGTGTTTACCTCCTCTCTTAAATAATCTGATTAAACAACCTCTGTTTGTGAATCTGATTAAACAACAACTTAGCCTAGAACATAGAATACCACATAGAATACCAGAATTGTTACATTGTGCATATGGGCATCAATTGAAATTCCTTTTCCATTATGATGAGGACAACGCCTTATTACAAATGCTGAAGAAATGAAAACAAAGCCTTATTATAATGCTGAAGAAATTATAATCCAACTGAGTTCTCTAAGAGCAGAGACGAAAGAAAATAAAATAAAAATAAAAAAATGTACCTGGACTTCTCTCCGTGTTGAAAATTTGAACTCTTAGATTTTCAAAGAACCCGACGTGGATTGAATTCTCCAGTGGTGACATTGTATTCGAAGCGCCAAAAATAATCGTCTGTGTCGACGATTTCGACTTTTTATAATTCTTGAAGTTGTGGATTACGCACGTACCGTCAATGGTCTCCAAGCTCTCGGTGTCGTAGTGGTCCGACGAGAAAAGCTCTTGGCCAGCCTGGAATGGGCGCCGCCCACCTTTTGATTTTTCTGGATCTGAAGATTTTAAAGATGAAAACCACTTTTTTTTTGGATTGTTTGGATTTTACCTATATTTAAGGAAAAGTTTGATCTTCCTTAAGATGCCTTAACTTAGCAGTGAGAGGTTGTGTAAGTAGTGAAATTTCTCTAGTTCTTATAACTTTTTTTTTAATTCCAAAGAAAATCATAGAGATTGTGAAAATTCATTTGTCCAGATTTTACTCATATCCCAAAAAAAAATAGTTTTCCTCTTCAACCTCTTGAAATCCGAAAAATAATATCTTGAAATCCGAAAAAAATATCTTTGGTCCCAAAAATGAGCCGCACCCATTCCACGCTGCCCAAGAGCTTTTCTTGTCGGACCACTACGACACCCAGAGCTTGGAGATCATTGAGGATACTTGCGTAGTCCACAACTTCAAGAATTATAAAAAGCTCGAAAGCGTCGACGCAGACGATTAGTTTTGGCGCTTCGAATACAATGCCGCCACTGGAGAATTCAATCCACATCGGGTGCCTTGAAAATCTGATGGTCTCCAGTCGGTCCACCTCTATATAAAAACGACTGGACAGACTCAGACCCATAGGCAATATTACACACAAGAGACGATTATAGAGAACCAGGAGGAGGTAAGAGTGGAAATTTTATGAGAATACAGAGATGTATATAATACATATATCATTCCCTCCAATGGATACATAGTTTGCGGCCTTTTCCCCTCCCTACACTGAACCGTTGCAGACGATACAAATTCGCTGTCACTTGGTCTGCCTCTGTAACTGAAGGATAAACCCAAACGGATGAGTCAGCTGACTCAGCGCTTTCATGCTTTTCTTCAATTTGAAATCAGTTTTTTTTGGAGTTATGTTTAATAATTGTAATAATAGGCAGATGCTTTGAGGCTACACGGTACTGGAATCCAATCAATTTTTTTAATAACAGTTCGCTATCGCATAGAAATTAGATTTCCTCCATTTATCCATTGGAGTTAATATCATCGTTACATTGTATTAATTTTTTATTTACAAAATGCATTATAATTTTTAAAAATAAAGAATTGTTGAAATATTGCAAATTCCAGAATTAACAATGGAGAATAAACTCCTTCTCTAACACACAGAAAATATTAAAAAAATTTGCACTCACAGTAACAGAATTTTAGCTCTATAACACAGATTTTATTCCATAAAATTGTTTATAATTTCTTCCTCTATCACAGAGGGATTTACAACTGCTGGACTGTTAGAAAACACAGTTCCAGAAACTCTTCTCTGTCTCAAAAAAAACTTTGCTGTGAATTTCCAATTCACTGTCTCTGTCTATTTTAAAAAATAGGCAACTCTCTCTCTATTTAAAAAAAAATAGCTCTATGTCTTACAAAAAAAAAATACTCTGCTGTGTATATTTTAACTCTGCACTGTCGCTCTATGTCTTACAAAAAAAATATACTCTGCTGTGTATATTTTAACTCTGCACTGTCTCTGTCTTTTTCAACAATTGCACTGCTATGCGTATATAAAAATCTGCTCTGTCTGTGTGTAAAAAAAATTTACACTATATCTCTCTTCTATATATAAACAAAATATCTAAAAATAATTAATGCAATTTGTTGACAAAATTGCCAGAAATTCACCGCTTACAAATTTCATTAATGCCATTAAAAAATCTGTCAGCACCGCTTAAAAAAATTTATGACAAATTTGAATTTATGGCAAGTTTGAAAATTTTCCCGCGGTGGTGGCAGAGCGGTGGCATGTGGGTGGCTGGTGGGCGGAGCCACCACTAGCTGGTGGTTACGGGGGCTGCCCACTATTCGTACAATACAATTTGGGTGACCCCCCCGCAATTTACCACAACCGTCGATTGGCTGGTCAACCCAAGATCGACAGTCAACTACGGGGGTGGAAATTTGTTAACGGTCGAGCTGATTGACCCCCCCGCACTCCGTCGATTTCTTCAAACCTGCTGCCGTGATAACCTGTGCGCTGATCCACCTGTTTGACGTGCAAAATGATCTGCGCAGATGAAATTACTTCAACACTCCCCCTTAATTTAAATTGCTGGGTTTTCTTGCATACCCATGCATTTTCTGAAATGTTCAAAGCCTTTCTGCGCAAGTGGCTTTGTGAGGATATCTGCAAATTGATCCTCTGTTCTGCAATGATGCAAAACTATCTCGCCATTGTTAACCAATTCACGTATGAAGTGAAACTTGGTGTCAATGTGTTTTGTCCTCTTATGAAAAACTGAATTTTTAGACAATGCAATAGCTGAGCTATTGTCACAAAAGATCACTGTCCCTTTTACCTGTTCTTGACATAGGCTTCTCAACATTTTCCGCATCCAAACTGCTTGACACGCTGCTGCTGTAGCTGCCACATACTCTGCTTCTGCTGTAGATAACGCTACAATGGGTTGTTTCTTAGAAGCCTATGAGATGGCTCTTGAACCCATGTGAAAAACATAACCGGAAGTGCTCTTCTGATCATCAACACTTACAGCCCAATCACTATCTGTGTATCCAACTAAATCTGAACATTCTAAAGTAGTATAAAAGATACCAAACCTTTTAGTACCTTTAACATACCTCAAAATTCTTTTTGCTGCTTGCCAATGTGCATCCTTTGGCTTTTCCATGAACCTGAAAATCAAACTAACAACATGCATTATGTCCGGTCTAGTTGCAGTCAAATACATGAGGCTGCCAACTATGCTCTTGTATAAACTAGGATCAAAATCCTTGCTGCTGTCCTCTCTGCTGAGTTTTAATCCCATCACTGTGGGAGTGATTGCTGCTTTGCATTCCTGCATGTTAAATCTTTCAAGTACCTCATTAACATACTTTGCCTGTGAGATGAAAATCCCACTTTCATCTTGTTCTACTTCTATTCCCAAGAAGTATTTCAACAAACCCATATCAGTCATTTCAAATTCTTCTTTCATGACTGTTTTGAAATGTTCAATAAGGCAATCATCATTACCTGTAAAAATAACATCATCAACATATAAGACTACAATCAAGATTTTACCGTCTTTTTCTTTGATGTAGAGTGTGGGTTCTCCCTCACACTTCTCAAAACCATTTTCCAGTAGATATGAATCTATCCTACTGTACCATGCTCTTGGCGCTTGCTTCAGCCCATAAAGAGCTTTCTTCAGTTTGCATACCTTGTGCTCTTGGCCTTTCTTTTCATAGCCGAGAGGTTGATCAATGTAAACCTCTTCCATTAACACTCCATTTAGAAATGCTAACTTCACGTCCATTTGGTAAACTTTCCATTTGTTTTGTGTTGCTATGGATAACACTGCTCTCACGGTTTCCATTCTGGCAACCGGTGCGAAATTTTTCTCATAATCTATCCCATGCTTCTGCTTATAGCCTTTGACGACAAGCCTTGCCTTGTGTCTCTCTATTTTGCCTTCAGCATTACTCTTGGTCTTGTAGACCCATTTAACACCAATGACATCTTTACCTTTTGGGAGTTCAACCAAATCCCAAGTTTTGTTCCTCTCTATGGCATTTATTTCCTCATCCATAGCTTCCATCCATTTCCTATCCTTGATAGCTTCTTCGAAATGAACAGGATCATCAACATGACAATATCAAGCAAACAAAGAATTGATACCTTCATTAGCTATATCTTGTTCATAAATTTCTCTCAAACTTTTGAATTTCTTACCTCTTTCAGTAGGTGTACAAGTACTTGAAGAAGCACTTGAATTTCCTCCTTGTGGTGTGCTTGGAGAAGCACTGTGATTTCTCCTCAAGGGTGTACTTTGCTTCTCTCTTGTTGGTGTTGCTGTTTGGGGATGTATTTCAGCCAACTCATCATCATTTTCATCATGAGATAAACAGTGTTTAACATTCACTGTTTTCTCTATGCTTCCATCCCAAGCTTCCTCTTCAATGAACTGAACATCCCTGCTCACAATAAACTTCTTGCTGGATGGGTTATATAACCTGTATGCCTTGGATTCCTCACTGTATCCAATAAAAATACATTTCTCCCCCTTGCTGTCCAACTTCTTTCTTAGCTGATCCGGAATGTGTGCATAAGCCACACATCCGAAAACCTTCATGTGTGTGACACTTTCCTTTGCGCCACTCCATGCCTCTTCTGGCACTTTGTTCATAACTACTTTTGTAGGGCACCTGTTCAAAATATACGCTGCACAATGTATAGCTTCAGCCCAATAATCATTAGGCAAATGCTTTGCCTTTAACATACTCCTCGCCATGTCCATTATGGTTCGGTTCTTCCTTTCAGCTACTCCATTTTGCTGCGGAGTATATCTAGTTGTAAACTGCTTTTGAATACCATTTTCTCTACAAAAACGTAGAAATTTTTTAGAGATATACTCACCTCCTCTATCAGTCCTTAAGACTTTGATATGCAGCCCACTCTGTTTCTCAACAAGTGCTTTGAAATTGCAAAATTTTTCAAACACTTCACTTTTGTTTTTCAAAAAGTAAACCCAAGTTTTTCTTGTAAAATCATCTATGAATGTTAATACATAGTGGCTTCTTGCAAGTGATGGATTTTCCATCGGTCCACATACATCTGAGTGGACAATCTCTAAGGGTGCTTTTGCCCTTATGCTTTTCCCGGAAGGAAAACTTTCTCTGTGTTGTTTCCCAAGAATACAACCTTCACAAAGGTTGTCTGGTTTCTCTATTAATGGTAAGCCACTTACCATTCCCTTTCTATTCAACAGATTAAGACCTCCAAAGTTGAGATGTCAAAATATCAAGTGCCATAACCAATTATCATCCTTTGGTTTGCTTTGGTAAGTCTCCTGTGCAACTGCTGCTTTCTCTTCACCATTCTTCAAGTCTGCTCTCATTCTGAGAGGGAACATCCTGTTCCTTGTCATCTTCACTTCAGCAATACATGCTTTGCTGGGTGGTTTATCCATGATGGTACAAACATCATTATCAAAGAAAACATTATATCCTTTATGAACAAGCTGTCCAATACTTAAGAGATTACACTTCATTCCTGGAACATAATAAACATCTGCTATGGATTTCTTTGCTCCTAATCTTGTTAATACATTTACATCTCCTTTTCCCATAACAGAAACTTTGCTATCAGTTCCTAGTGTGACTTGTGACTGCACACTTTCATCTAACATAGAAAACATTGATATATTTCCTGTCATATGGTTACTGCAACCGGAGTCTAGAAACCATAAATCCTCATTCTTTTCTTCAGCCATATTACAAGCTAAAAACAAGTTGTTTTGGCTGCCATTTTCTCTTGTGAAATTTGCATTAGTTCCACTTCTCATATCTTGTTTCTTCTTTCTACATTCATTAGCATAATGACCATATTTTTTACAATTGTAACATTGAACATTGGATTTATCATACCTTTTTCCTTGATCATTCTGTTGTCCACTTTGCTAGCTGCCTTGGCCTTGATGCTGATTTGGATTGCTGCCCCTTCCTTGAGCATTTGCTAGACTGTTCCTTCCACCTCTGTTCTGGCTTTTGCCTCTTCCTCTTCCTTTGCCTTGCCCTCTTCCTCTTCCGAAAGACATCTGGGTCTTAAAAGCATGTTCAAGAGATGAGTTTTCACTCCTACCCAATCTCTGTTCATGGGTCATCAGTGATGCATGTAGCTCATCTACTGAAAACTTTGTGAGATCCTTAGTCTCCTCTATGGTGGTGACAATCACATCAAATCTTGAGGGTAAAATTCTCAAGAGTTTTTCAACAATCCTCTTTTCTTCAAGAGTTTCTCGATGTGATCTAATTTGTGTGACCATTCCAATCACATGAGTGAAGAATGAGTCAATAGAGTCTGACTCTTTCATACAGAGAGTCTCAAAGTCTCTCCTTAGCAACTGAAGTTTTGCTGTCTTCACCTTTTTCATACCCTGATAGGCTATCATAAGAGTCTTCCATGCTTCTTTGGATCTCTTAGCTGCTGCTATCCTCGGAAAAACACTCTCATGCACTGCTTGATATAAAAAGAAAAGAGCCTTGGCATCTTTCTTCTTATTACTCTTCAGAATCTCTTTTTCTGCCTCAGTTAACAGAAGAAACTCTACTTCATTTGCTGGCTCTTCAAAGCCATCCTCAACAAATTCCCATAAGTCTTGGGAGACAAATAAGGCCCTCATAGTTATTGACCAGTAGTCATAATTTTTCCCATTAAATTGTGGGAGATGGATATTTCCCATACCCATACCAGTGCTGGTACCAGCCATTCTGCACTCTTAACTATGCTTCAAAAACACTTGACTGTGTGTTTAAATTTACTAACTGTACTGAAACAGTAACACAGAACTTGTATAGAGAAATACCTTTGAATTCTTCTTGTCTGAACCTTCACACTGCTCGAGAGGCTTCTACAAAAACGAACTCCTTTTCTTCAGCTTATTTGACCTTCAAATAGCCTGAATTGGCTTTGATACCATGTTGAAATATTGCAAATTCCAGAATTAACAATGGAGAATAAACTCCCTCTCTAACACAGAGAAAATATTAAAAAAAATTGCACTCACAGTAACAGAATTTTAGCTCTATAACACAAATTTTATTCCATAAAATTGTTTACAAGTTCTTCCTCTATCACAGAGGGATTTACAACTGTTGGACTATTACAAAACACAGTTCCAGAAACTCTTCTTTGTCTCAAAAAAAACTTTGCTGTGAATTTCCAATTCACTGTCTCTGTCTATTTTAAAAAATAGGCAACTCTCTGTCTATTAAAAAAAAAATAGCTCTCTGTCTTACAAAAAAAATATACTCTGCTGTGTATATTTTAATTATGCACTGTCTCTGTCTTTTTCAACAATTGCACTGTTGTGCGTATATAAAAATCTGCTCTGTCTGTGTGTAAAAAAAATTTACACTATATCTCTCTTCTATATATAAACAAAATATCTAAAAATAATTAATGCAATTTGTTGACAAAATTGCCAGAAATTCACCGCTTACAAATTTCATTAATGCCATTAAAAAATCTGTCAGCACCGCTTAAAAAAATTTATGACAAATTTGAATTTATGGCAAGTTTGAAAATTTTCCCGCGGTAGTGGCATAGCGGTGGCACGTGGATGGCTGGTGGGCGGAGCCACCACTAGCTGGTGGTTACGGGGGCTGCCCACTGTTCGTACAATACAATTTGGGTGACCCCCCCACAATTTACCACAGCCGTCGATTGGCTGGTCAACCCAAGATCGGCAGTCAACTACGGGGGTGGCAATTTGTTAACGGTCGAACTGATTGACCCCCCCGCACTCCGTCGATTTGTTCAAACCTGCCACCGTGATAACCTGCGCGTTAATCCACCTATTTGACGTGCAAACTGATATGCGTAGATGAAATTACTCCAACAAGAATTGTTTTTAGTGGACATTTCGGAATCAGCAGAGGTGAAATCTTGATTTGTGTTATTTAAACTAATTTTTTTACTGTATATATAGATTCAACACCCTCAAAAAAATACTTAGGGTACTTGGATTGAAAGAATGTTTAATTAGAGCTATTTTAATACTTATATAGATAAGAAGAACACATAAAAGGTAACTCAACCAAAGAAATAGGCCAAAGAAAAAGACAATTTTCAATATGAACTTTTCCAACTTCAAATTCGTCATAACCACATTATCTCTACCTCAACTATGATAATGGAATTTCCAAGCGAACACAGGGTTTAGTACATAATAGTGATGATGAACTTGCCTCCCTTCATCTAGAAGCTTCAAATGGCTTGGTGTTGTTCGAAGATTTTAGTTTAAATGTCACAATGCCTCCTATGAAGGAAAGTGATTTGGGTAAAGACGAAGACATTATTTCCCGCAACTAGTGTTTAATACAACATAGATTATATCTTAATATTGTAAATCTATTTTAGAGGATCTATGTAATCAAGCATGTGTTGGTTTTGCAAAGAAAATTGAAAGGGTGTTCTCATTTTTGTTTGAAAATAAACACTATCTCTAGATAACTTTCAATACCACCACTTAATAACTATCACTTTTTTCATCTTATTGTATGGCCATGTTTCCAAACATGGACATTTAATATAAAATTTATGTAATCAAGTTAAAATAAAGAACCATTTAATTTATTACTATATATATTTTTTCAAATCACATTTCTTTTATGTAAACAATTTTTTTATCCCCCGATCGGGGTGTGAGCTGGAGGGAAATTTCATAACGGTGATTTCATGGGGATCGTCTCTAAGCCCACTAGCCTCCACATGCTCGAGACATATAGAGTGATGACTTCTTGCATGCACCATATTAAGGTCATAGGCGAAGGTGGCGGTGAAATTATTTCTTGGTAATTGGCAAGTTTGTTTATGTGTGAGGTTGGTTGTCCTATATTTGTAAGTTGTTAATTTTTCAAAAGGTTACATTGGTATTTGATTTGATAGTTGCATTTATTCAATAACATGATAAGTTCACTATATCAGTAGTGATCTATATTATTAACCATCAAGATATGAAACTATGTAAAAAGAACAATAACATGAACATCTATGCACCAAAACATAAAGAAAGAAATGGAAGAAAAGTGTGCACACATATAGCCACCAAGATTTGTCTCAGACTAGGGAAAAAAACACTATGGGGAAAACCTTTGCAAATTCTTCTTTTGAGATCATCATCAAATGATTCAAGAGACAAGAGTACAATGATACATTGATCCATATCATCAAAATGTAGTAAAACAACTAGCACATGCATAATGTAACCTTAATCATATCTCTGCTGAAGGAACTTGATTATGAGATCTATAATGCACTATAACTTCTTCAAGCATACTAATGAACACAACAGTCACTCAATGGAAACTTCGGAAAACTGAAGATACATATTTTAGGACCCAATCTACAATGGAAATATACTGAACAGATATATAGATATGCATATCTACAACATTAAGAAACCTGAATCCAATATATCAAAGCGATGTGATGTCAACTGCCAAATCCTAGATCTAAATCCACGATGCTCTCAAAGACACATCCCAAACATCTCTGATAGAGTGACTAAAGTCTCGAAGCACTTCACAGGCAGTTGAAGATGACCTAACTAAAATCTTCTCAGAAATACCCATGGTCACGACCTCAACGCGTTGTGCCTGCAACTAAAGCTTCCTTGGTCACTGGGATGAGAGGCTGTGCCCACGGATCTACTCTAGATCAACTCGATCTAGCCTCGGGACCCTGATCGTGACCTTGACAAGCTATGACTCTGGCTAGGGAAGATTGGGCGCTACTGTTCCATATTGTGCCTGAAAATCTGTCATGATTTCACCACTTATGTGCCTATGGCTATGGCCGAGAAGCCCTAGTTGAGTGTGAGCCTCTTGCTTGTGATTCCATACCCTGCGCAAATTTGTTCCATCAAACCTGTGCAAACCAAAATAGAATAGGAGAATCAAGGCAGGGAGTGAAAGAACAAAATCTCATGAGCGAATGTGTGAGAATGAGTTTGAGGTCGCTTCTATTTATATCTTTTGTGAGGGGCCACTTGGGGCTTTGGCTAAAGCCACACGTGTTCAGGCCGACTCATTCCATTTCATTAATAAATAAAATCATTTATAATTTAATTTCTGCTTATCCAATTGGGGTGATCTATAGGTTTATTTTGGTCCTCTCGAAAAGCCAAATATAATGATATTATAATCTCGACCATATGAGTTGTCAAAAGTGGAATTTTCCTGTAATTGCATAATTTTAAGACTCAATCTCAATGAGGGAGAATTCCACCTGCCAATATATGTTCATCAATCAATATGCCATTATGGTATCTTCATGCATCATCATGTCTCATTATTGATCATCTATGTAATGTAGTTTTCATGCTGTGGATATTTCTCATTACAAATCATCAATGTACTTATCATGCTTATTCCAAATTATCTCTTGAATGTTTTTTCTCATGTGTTGAATATTCTCGGATCTAGAAGAAGAAGAATTTGTCACCAGAGGGTAGCTTAGGCTACTAGCCTTCATTCATTAGGCTACGACCTAGATTCTCTGACAATGGGCTACTACCTGGAATATCATCATCAATCATCTTCGGAGAGAATATTAGGGAGGTCATCTTGACTCAGAATCTCGTGGGGGGGCTATACCTCTATAACCCCATATCTAGAAGTAGGACATCCCTCCACACATGGGAGCCCATCTTGACCGAGGTATGACATCGAGGAGTTCAATCCCAACCCTAAACCACATAGGTTTATCTCAACCCCTCTTATTTCCTACTGATATTCCCATCGATGATCCTGAATAGTCATGCGGTAGAACAGCTGGATCTTATTCCCCTTGGGATATACACCCCAACTACACTATCAACTTGTTGGCCAAATGAGGAGCAGTATTCCCAACAAGACTTGATAGAGGGTATGAGGCTAGTCGGGGTATAGTCTGCATAGACTATATAGGGGAGCAACATCACCAACCCGATGAAGATAGCAAAGTAACATCTCAACCATGGGTAACAGATAGGGAAGTAAACTATTATCTAAAGATCCCTCCACCCCAGTAGTCCTCCATATCAATTCCTCATCCTAGGAGCTCAGACAGGGAGGAAGAGTTTGCTCAGTGTCCTCAATCAACACTACTCTCATCATACAGATATGATATCTGCTAGCCTCAATAGCAGTTGATCCCTATTCATACATGGCATAAAATGAACTGTTATGTTAGAACATACATAATCATGTAAATCACAACAAGATACCATAATCATCCTTCCTCTCATAGAGGTGTCAATCACACATGGATACCATAATCATCCTCCCTATCACAGAGGTGTCAATCACACATGGATACCATAATCGTCCTCCCTCCCACGAAGGTGTCAATCAGACATGGATACCATAATCATCCTCCCTTTCATGGAGGTGTCAATAAAAATCCTAAGCTTGTCTCGAACAGTTGCACTGTCTTAATTAATGGATAAATCACAACCCCAACTATATGTATATGAGATTCTTCGTCATCACAATGTATCCATGTATTATCCAGATCATCTTTTGAAATATCTCTAAGGAGATTCTATATCCTCCCTCACAGCTTGACATGCTAGAAGCATTGTACTCAAACTCGGTCGTGCTATGGACCTCTCATCCAAGATATCATGGAAGATCTCATATTAAGGAAAAATCCAAATTCTCTCATCAGTACTAATCCCAAACATCATCAATTCATTCATGCTACTACATATCATGAGACAAATGTCTCAACCTTTAAAAGTAGAATGTTTCATGCATATATTTCAAAAATATGTTTGGTGGCAATTCTTAATGAAGCAACTCAATCATGAATTTAACACTACAAGGAAAAGACCCTCTAGCGCAGGTTATAAGGGAGGTTTTTAGTGTTATAAACTTGTCCAAAATTTTCAAAAAAACATATGCTACCACATCTGTTTTTGGTAATGGAGGTTTTAGCGGAACTTTTAATGGAAATTCAACACAACTAAAAAAAAATGGGTGGCCAAAGGTTATTACGGATGTTTTTTCATCGATGCTCTTATCAGGTTTTAACGCACTGGTGCGTATCGGTAGACAGGCACCGGGGTGGTCGAAGGAGAATGCATTGGGCCGTTAAGGAAAATAACAACGCATGGGGCCATTCTAATTAGTCTTGGGATTTGAGCGGTGCCCATAGTTCATATCAACACGCCGGTGCGTATGCTTATATAAACGCCCCAGTGCATCATATCACACAAAGGCACAGAGGTTTACATTTGGTATCGGTATTCGTGCAGTGAAAATATGTCATACAAATGCACCAGCATTTATCGACACATAAACGCCCCGGTGCATACTATCACACAAATGCACCGAGATTTGTAATTGGTATCAATATTCGTGCTGTGCCTATTGGTCATCCAAATGCACCGGTGCGTATAGATAGAAAAAACACCCTGGTGCATAATGTCACATAGACGCACCACAATTTATAATTGGTATCGATATTTGTGTGATGCTCATAGGCAGTAAAACTACACTGGTGTGTATAGATACATAAACACACCAGAGCGTTGTACCACACAAACGCCTTGATATTTCTAACTGGTTTTGGTATTTGTGCAGTCCCGATAGGTGTGCGCTTAACAATACAGGTGCACCGGTTTTCATTTTGTATTTTTTAGAAACATCGACCTGTGGCAGTGCAATTATTGTGATTGTTTTAAATTCATTATTCATCAAAAGTCAACACATATTATAACAATATTCAGATTAATTAAATTTTTATTAATGGATTTGAATATGATGTTTAGATTAATTTGCTATATCATATCATAATTATTGTGGTTTTTAAAATTAATTATTCATCAAAATTTGACACATATATATGTTCTAACAATATTCATATGAATGAAATATTTATTACTGCATTTGAGAACGACAATGGAGAACGCAATAGCGACAATAGAAAACGCAATAGAATAAATTAAAACATTTTTTATTATATTTATATATATGAATAAGACATTCTTTGTCATACAAAATGGGACAGTTATTGGTATCCCTTTATCTTTCAATAGGGACACTATGTCCATTACATTAAAGAAAATTTCTGATTTCACATATATTTTCCAAAAATAGTACAACGCCTTGCTTTTATATCCAAACATAGTGATCATCATTATTCGCTTGAACTGCTATCACTGCTAGAGCTGCTTCCATGACTTGGTTATTTTCAAAAATGTTTTGTTCAAGACATTGATTTTTTTCTTCTTCCTCACCTTCTTCCATCTACAAACATAAAAATAAACTGTAATGAGTGTATATACATTGGTGAGAATAATGAAAATTGCAATATTAAATAATATACATCAATGTAAATAAAAAATAAATGACGTACCAATGCAAAAATTGACTCATAAACTATACACATTCTTTCAAAACCATGTAACATGCCATCTTTCAAGATTTGATCTCTTGGCACAGTGCCATACTTTGTTTCCTGCAAGTTTTATACCCCATAAGAAATCATATATTTAATATAAAAGATTTATTTTTCTATTAATTATAGATGGAGCTAAGTAAAACAAGATCAATAGCTGCTTACAAATTACACAATTAAGTTCTGATATGCCAACATATACACATAACCCATATTTAAACCAATTTCAATCAATTCCTCTCATGGTTATTTTTTGTATGTTAGCACGTGTTTAGAGAAATTCAATGATGATTTTTTTAAAACAACTTAAAAATACTAAAATTAAATCTAGTTAAGTTGTTATAAGGAAGTAACAATTACTCAAAAACTTAGATATCAATCATTTTCTTCCTTGTCGTCTTGTTTTATGTGCTGAATGGGTTCCATTTTCTTTTCTTTTGTGCAAGAAAATACTTGAAAATTAATATTTAATGCTAAATTTCTTATTTATTTTACCTAATGATCAAAAAATTCAATGATTACATATTACATTTGAAGCACGTTGTTGTTGAGATGGCTCCTCCCAAAATGCAATTTTGTCCATTTCTTTGACCATCTCCTTGCACACCTTTTTGGAAATTCCTACTGGCATATTTCTGATATCATCTCATTCATCATTTGAGATTTTCATAATCTTCATGAAAATGTAACATGAAAATAAAATATTTAATTTTTATATTGATATATGAAAAGTAAGTATAACAAAAGTGATATTTATAAATAATTATAGACAAACATCTAAAGGAATATTACTTTTTCATTCCTTCTTTTTTGTTGTTGTATGTTTTTGCTATTAAAATTCTGACATGTTTCATTGACCAATTCTCTGGAAACTCTTCCTATAGTTTACATAAAATCTGGTTCTTGGAATCATTGGATTGGTTTTTGTATTGTAAGTGGAAATAACGTATATACATTCGTTCCACTAGATCCCCCAAACATTTGTAAGAGTTTTTCCTTTTTTCGTTATCCTCCAACACCACTTTAGATGAGCTAATGAGAAATTCATTTTCATTTGCATGTTCTATTGTTTTTCTTTTCTTAGAACAACATTCCTTTTCTGAATTATTGGTCCCTGTAGAACATTAAATAGAGGTGAATCAATACAATTTTTTCACACATGTTATCTAATCATTTTAATTATATTATTAATGAAAACTAAAAAAAGAAACTTATATTGGATCGATAGTATTTTTTCATTCACCTGGTTCATCCTTTTGCAATTTTTCCATCAAGTTTATACGTTCTTCTGGTCCTAAATCAGAAATAATCTTATCTAGCTTCGTCGTTTTGTGGCTCTGCATGATACACATTAAACAATACATATTATTTAAAGTTACAAATAGTTCAAAATTAATTTTTTTGTAAAAAAATTACAAAGAACTTGTCTTTTTTTCTTTTCTTGATGTGTTATCCATATTTTTGTCACTTGATCTCTTCTCAGTCATTTTTTTACCAATATCAAACCTGTATCATATTAGTCAGTAATATATTTTTAAATAAACTATCAACTTCTCAATTAAAAAAAAAAAATCTAAAAAAACCGGTACGCCATTCATGGTGAATAGATCGACGTCGGTATGTGTATGTCTTTCCCACGCACCACAAAAATAGTATAATACACCATACGGTGCTCTATGTCAACAAGAAGCCCCGATGCGTTACATATCAATGACCGCACCGGTAAACCATCATAAAAATAATAAAAATTGTCCAGTGTTAGTTTTTTTAGCATAAATCAGTGCTATATTTTACATATGGCGCATCGTTAAAAAAATATTGTTTTTTCACATTACTTATCTAGTACTCTTTTAAACAACAGAGCACTAGTGTGCTACCTTACATAGGGCGCACCAGTAAAAATCTATTTTTTTTTAAATCATTCCAAGGCTGACATGGATTAGGATACGACTATTCTAATCATCCCGTCAGTTGCATGTGTTAGGTCTATATTTAGCAATACAAACCCTATAAATATAAATTGAAAAGTCCTAATTCTGAATCACAGAAAGAAGAAGAAGCAATTTGAGAAACAAAAAGAAAGTAAGGTTTGTATTTTTTTAATTTTTTTTTTTTTGAAACTGAACGTTCGTGGTGCGACATAATGAAATAGCGCACTGGCTGCATATTTTTATATTTTTTTATGAAAGTAATTTCGTGGTGCACTGTGATAATAGAGCGCCCCGATGCACTCTTTCAGACAGGATGAACCGATTTTTTATTTTTATTTTTATTTTTTTATTTATGCAAGGGCCGACATGGATTGGGATCCGACTATGTTGGTCAACCCATTTGTTGGAAGTCTTAGGTTTATATTTAGCAATATAAACCCTATAAATATAAATTGAAAATCCCTAATTCTAAAATCAGAGCAAGTGGGAGAAGATAGGGAAGAAACGAAAATAATGTAGGGTATGTTTGTAAAATGGTTTTTTTTCAAATCAGCACATTGTGCGGTGCGCCATAGTGTAATAGTGCAATGGTGCCATATGTTACATATGGCGCACTGATAAAAACATAATGTTGAGATTTTTTATATATTAATTTGGCCAAAATCTCATGGATAATTCCAACAATAGGATTTGTTCCTAAACTGATTGCATCAAATCCTGATGAGGAGATATTCTATGCTATTTTGTTGTGATAGAATTTATTATTAAATTTCTTCTCTACATCTATAAATTGTAAGTTCATAGAGGTAGAATAGATGAGATGTGAAGTGTGAGGAAGAGGAAGTGCAGATGTGCAAATTTGCTGTTGTAATCTCCTATTGAGTAATAAGATTGTCGATACCTCTGTTTGGTGGATGTAGCCCAGATTGGTTGAGTGAACCATGTTAAATGTTGTCTTCATTTTATATGTTGTGTGTGTGATTTATAATTTTCTCGTTGTGCTTAATTATGACAATTGGTATTAGAGCGAGTTGTATATGCTACGTGGCGAGGAGAGCCATGAGCTGTCATCCAAGGGCCGGTTGAAGGTTGTTGTTGATAGTAGAATCAACGAACCTGGAAGCACAGAACTGCATGACCATGTAAGAAGTGGATAATTACACAAATAACAGAAAAGTACCATGAGTTGGAAACATTGTTTTGAGCTGGAGGGCATATGTATGTGCATAATTTATTTTCGAGGTTTATATGCGTCATAGGCCGAGTTTTCAGAGATTGCACGGGGTCAAATTCTTCCAGGGAAGGCTGAGAGGCTAGGCTGAGTTGTTTTCCAGTGGAGAGTTGATAAGATCAGATTGACATCTCTGTGTTTTGAATTTGCTGCAGTGGAAAAAAACCAGAACTTCATTGTGTAATGCCTAAGTGCTGTGAGCCCTGCATTCGGAACTGAATATTGGGCCCGAGGATCAGAACAATGTGGAGTATTGAACTACTGTGAGTATAAACTAATAATTGTTATCATGATTTGTGGTGCACATGAGTGAGATTGCTGCTATGCATATTCTAATCGTGAGAGGATTACCACTATTGAATGCTTATGCGATAGTTTGGTATTGAACGTTGAGCCTCTTTGGGAAGGGCTTAAAAATATTTTTTGCTTAATTCTACAATTCTTAAACAGGGTTCTTCTTAAAATATATGTCTATAATTTTGACTATGAAATTTCGCAGTAGAAAATGGGTTTAGTATTTTCAGGCAGGAGGGTGTAAAAATGAAGGGACAAAATAACGCATGAGGTGTTGTTTCTATTGTTAAAAATGTCAAAAAATCAAAGTGCTTGATTTGAGATCGAGAAGTTTAATAGGAGGAATAACTTCGAAATATGGAAAGTCAAGATGCACGATTTACTCGTACAACAAGGTGTGGTGAAGGAACTTTTGGGAAAATCCAAACAACCTTTCAGAAAGACAGATGAAGAATGGAGTGACATCGATGACAGAGCACTGAGTGGCATAAGATTGTGTTTGGCGGATGATGTTTTATTTAACATCGTGTTAGGGAAAACAACCGCTGTTCTATGGACAAAGTTATAAAAACTGTACATGACAAAATCCTTAACCAATAGGATTCTTCTGAAAAGATAGTTGTACAGTTGAAAGGAAGGTACAACAATAACTGATCATTTTAATGCTTTTAATACTCTCTTGGTGTATTTAGATAGCATAGAAGTAAAATTTGATTCAGAAGATAAAGCTGTAACTTTATTATGCTATTTTCCCGAGTCATCGGATCATCTTGTTACTTCTATAAGTCTTAGTTCATCAGAAACCCTTGAATTTGATGATGTTGTCGGAGCTATGCTGTCTGAAGAAACCAGGAAAAGGTAAAATTTAGAAACCTCTACATTAGAAGCAATGATGGTTAGAGGTCGATCTAAAGAAAAACGCTTCAGTGAGAGAAACAACTCTCGGTCAAAATCGAAACGGAAGAAGAGTAAGCTAAAATGTTGGTTTTGCAGAAAATTGGGACATTTGAAGAAGGAATGTTGGAAGAGACAAAAAACATCCAAAGGAGACTCTTCAACAGAAAATAAAGAGGCAAACACAACAAATAAAGGTTCAGGTTCGACATTTGGTTTAGGTATAAGTGATGAAGTTTTATCAGTTAATTTTTCAAATCATGATCAACATTGGCTGTTAGATTTTGTTGCGTCCAATCACATGTGCATTCATCAAGAGTGGTTTAAAATTTATAAGTCAATTAATTATGGAGTGGTTTACATGGGAAATGATGTCTCATGTAATGCTGTGGGGATTGGAAGCATCCAAATTAAAATGTTCGATGGGACAAATAAAATCTTAACTGATGTAAGACATGTTCCTGAACTCAGAAAAAATCTTATTTCTCTACGATTGTTAGACACAAATGGATATAAAATTTTTATTGAAGGTGGAGTAATGAAAATTTACAAATGAATCTTATTAGTAATGAAATCAAATAAGATTGGAAATATTTTTCAGTTAGAAGGAAGAACAAAGTTACATCATGCTTCTATTGTATCTGAAAATGACAGTGATTCTATTTGACTATGGCATCAACGGTTGGGCCATATGAGCGAAAGATGATTAAAAATCTTATCTGATTGTAAGTTACTTCCTAGTTTAAAATATTCTAAGTTATATTTCTGCAAACATTGTATTTATGGGAAACAAAGCAAGCAGAAATTTAAAATTGGAAAAAATACTAGTAAAGGAATCCTTGATTATATCCATTCTGATGTTTGGGGTCCATCTCCTACAACCTCATATGGAGGATCATCATATTTTGTATCTTTTATAAATGATTTCTCTAGGAAATTATGGGTCTATATGTTAAGAAGAAAGTCTGATGTATTCACAATTTTCAAGCAGTTTAGAGCATTAGTAGAAAATATCACTCGAAGAACCATTAAATGTTTAGGAACTGACAATGTTGGTGAGTTTATTTCAAATGCATTTGATAATTATTGCAAGGAAGATGGGATAGAAAGACATAGAACTACTGGTTATACTCCTCAGCAAAATGGAGTTTCTGAACGCATGAACAGGACTCTCTTAGAGAGAGCAAGAAGTATGCTAAGAAATGCCAATTTATAGGAGGAATTATGGACAAAAGCAATATCTATGGCTTGTTATTTGATAAATCGATCACCATCAACTGCAATAGGATGTAAAATTCCTTAAGAGGTATGGAAGGGTCATCCTTGTGATTATTTTAAACTGAAATTTTTTGGTTGTGATGCATATGATCTAATTCTGAAACATCAGCGTTCTAAATTAGATCCTAAATCAAAAAGATATATCTTTGTTGGATATCGTGATGGGATTAAGGGATACAGGTTGTGGGATCCTACTACTCACAAGATCATAATTAACAGAGATGTTAAATCCAATGACTCTTCACTTGATAATCTAGATGAAGATAGTAAATTGAAACAGGAAAATGTACCTAAGTTTCAACATATTTAGTTTGAAAGAAATTCCAATATTGATGATATTAAATATGAACAAGTTTCAGATGCAGATCATGAAGAAGTTCCTACAGATAATAATCAACAAATTGTGGAAGAACTAGAAACATCTTTAAGAAGGTCCACAAGAATCAAATATCATCCTAGAAGGTATGATGATTATGTTACTCTAGTTTCTTTAAACGATAATGATGATGAACCTTTATGCTATTAGGAAGTTTTAGAAGGTTTTAATAGTGATAAGTGGAAAGAAGCTATGAAGGATGAGATGAAGGCATTAGACAAGAATGCCACATGGGACCTGGTAGAACTTCCTAAACACAGAAAAATTGTAGGATGTAAATGGGTTTTCAAATTGAAAATATGTGTTGATGATAAAGGAGATAGGTACAAAGCGAGGTTGGTTGCGAAAGGTTTTTCTCAGAAAGCAAGAATTGACTTTCATGAGATATTTTCACCAGTTGTTAAAATCGTTTCAATTCGGATTGTCTTAGCATTATTTGCTTTACTTGATTTAGAATTACAACAACCAGATGTTAATATTGCATTCTTACATGGAGATCTAGATGAATAGATTTATATGGAACAACCTGAAGGGTTTGTTCAAAAACACAACAAGAAATTTGTCTACAGGCTCAAGAAATTGTTGTATGGTTTGAAGCAGTCACCTTGACAATGGTACAAGAAATTTGTTTCTTAGCCAAAATTATATAAGAAGTGAATATCATCATTGTGTTTACTTTAAGAAATTAAGTAATGGCATATTAATTATCTTAGTATTATATGTTGACGATATGATTTTAGAAAGAAAAATCATAACTAAGTTAAACAGGTTAAAGGCTGAGATGGCTAGGACATTTGATATGAAAGATCTAGGAGCAGCAAGACAGATTTTGGGCATGGATATTTTCAGAGACAGGAGCAATGGTAAGCTGTGGTTATCACAACAGAAGTATATTGAGAAAATACTCAAGGTTTGGTATGAACAATGTGAAGCCAGTTTCAGTCCCTTTAGCTTCCCATTTTAATCTTTCTTCAAGTTTATGTCCTAATACAAATGAAGAAAAGGAATATATGTCTTGAATACCTTATTATAATGCAGTAGGAACTTTGATGTATGCAATGGTCTGTACATGACCAAATATTTCACATGCAGTTGGTGTTGTCAGTAGGTATATGGAAAATCGAGGGAAATAACACTGGGTAGCAGTGAAATGGGTGCTTCAGTATTTGAGAGGCACACATGATTATTGTATCACTTATGACATAAGTAGTGAATTTGTTTGCGGATATGTTGATTCCGATTTTGTAGGTGATTTGGATAAGAGAAGGTCAAGTTTAGGATATGTCTTTACTCTTGCAGGTGGAGCTATAAGCTGGATGTCAAAGCTACAAAACATTGTTATTTTATCCACTACAGAAGCAGAATACATAGCTGCTTCACATGCTTGCAAAGAAGTGGTTTGGTTGAAAGGTTTGTTTGGTGAGTTTGGTAAGTCGCAAGACAACATAAAGTTATTTTGTGATAGTCAAAGTGAAATTCATTTGGCTAAAAATCTGGCCTTTCATAGTAAATCAAAGAATATACCTATAAAGTACCATTTTGCAAGATAGGTTATCACTGAACGGGGAATCTCTCCTGAAAATGTGCATACAAAGGAAAACTGTGTAGACATGTTCACGAGACCAATTTTATTAGAGAAGCTACGATGGTGTCTCGCATCTCTTGGGTTGCAGAAAAAATAAATATAATAGAGAAACAAGGTATCAGGCTAATTTTTTTCAAGGTGGAGATTTTTTAGATTTTGTATATATTAATTTGGCTAAAATCTCATGGATAATGCCAACAATAGAATTTGTTCTTAAACTGATTGCATCAAATTCTGATGAGAAGATATTATATCCTATTTTTTTGTGATAGAATTTATTATTTAGTTTCTTCTCTACATCTATAAATTTTAAGCTCATAGATGCAGAACAGATGATATGTGAGGTGTGAGGAAGAGGAAGTTTACATGTGCAAATCTGCTATTTTAATCTCTTGTTGAGTAATAAGATTGCTGATACCTCTGTTTGGTGGATGTAGCCCATATTGGTTGGGTGAACCACGTTAAATGTTGTCTTCATTTTATATGTTGTGTGTGTGATTTATATTGTTTTCGTTGTGCTTAATTCTAACACATAATTTTTTTTTTTTAAGTTTTTATCACTGTACTTGCGCAATGTTACACAGGGCGCACCGACAAAAAAAAATCTGTATTTTTTTAAAATTGACACAAGGGCCAACACGGATAGGGATCCGACTATGCAATTCATCCCATGGGTTGGATTCTTATGAGTACAGAAACCCTATAGTTCTAAATTGGAAAGAAAAAGGGAGAAAAAATGGCAGAAACAAAAAGAATCTAGGGTTTTGCTTCTAAAAATTGACTGGTTTTTTTATTTTTGTTTTTGAAAAATGCATAAAATGTAAAAAGCTACAGAAAAAAAAGGTTAAAAGAACAACAAGATTTGATTTTGTATTTTACTTCATAAAAAACTAGAGAAAAAATAAAATAAAACAATAAACTTTGATTTCTTATTTCACTGGATAAAAAAAACTGCAGAAAAAAGTACAAGAAAACAATAAACTTTACTCACGTTGTTTAAACTTATATGGTATAGGGTTTGAATTACCAGCGGTTTGGAATTCGGATTGTCTGAATACTTCTGTTGAAACGTATTTCCATGCTCCATAGTTCTCTTGTGTTCTGTTTGCCCCAGGTATGTATCTTGCAAATCTCTGGTTGAATTTTTCTGCAAAAATAGTGAGATAATGAAAAGTGTTTTGTATATAAAGAAATGTTTGATGAAATTAGATTTTCAAAAATATTTTTCCACCTAATTTCTAATTTACCTCTTTTTTTTCACTTAAAGAAAATAGGGTTGCGCTTTTTTTTTGCGGTTATTCATTTACCGGTGCATCGTTTAATTGAACGGCACCAGTGCTACTTGTTACAAAAGCGCAGCAGTGTGCAAAATAAAGAACTGATCGGTGCAGTTATTTGAACAATACGCACCAGAATTACATTTAGGTTTGTGCACCAAAGTTTATTGTTGTTTTTCTCAAATGCATGGAGAAAATATCATATATTATATGAAATGGAAAATTCTTCAAAATCCAGCTCGTTCCATAATATTTCTCAAAGTCCATCGTGGAGTTCTCCCTATCCATGTGGAGACGTAATATTTACTTCAGATTTTTTTTATTTTTTCACCATCTAATTAAATTTATGTATGTTTTTTATCCATGTAGTTAATCATGAACAACTTAATTAAATTTATAATGTATACAAATTTGTACGTTCATGCAGATTCATCATCAAGTTCAGATGCAAAAAATTAGATTCAAATTACTGCTCCAAATCATCGAAAGTTCTTATTAGGAGCTACATACCACAAAACACATTTGGTAGATGAAAATGGACAGCCGCTTCACCCTGCCAATTGTAACAATATTGCATCTTCTAGCCACAATCCTGAGACAATGATGGTAATTATAATTATAATTTTTTAGTATATATATTGATTAATATGTAATTATTTCAACGTCAAACCAATTTATAATCATGTAATATTGTCAATGTGGTTACAAATTGATATCATAATATTTTGTAATAATCATGTTCAATTTATTTTTCTTAATTATTAGGATTCTAGTGATGATGAACAACCTACCTACCATCTTCCGTTGCACCCCATGATAATGTAAAATTGAGAGAAGATTGAATTAAGAGAAAAAATCGGGGAGGAACGATACTAAGAATGGTTGAATCAACCACCGATTCAATTCCCGCTATGTCTAGATTCACCAATTAGGAATGACTACAACAATAGTAGTTCTTCACAAGCTAGCAATGGAGACAATCAAGTAGAGGCTGGTATGGATGATTACTTAAGGGATACGACTACCATGGAGACAATTTTGTTAGATGTATTCCAAAATGATGATCAGCTAGGGGATGATGCTCATATCGTTAACACCTTTTTCGAAACCCTTAAATTTGCTTCCACCACCCCTCTCTTTGGACCCAGCCGTCAATCAAAGTCTACCCAGTTGGGGAAAACGATGTTACTGTACAACTTGAAAGAAAAATTTTCCTTGTCCAATGCATGTTTCTCGGAACTTTTGAGGTAAGTTACCATAAGGTACTTCCCTTATATATAAATTTGAAATATAATCAGTACACTGCAATGAACATTAAAAATGTTAAAT
Source organism: Pinus albicaulis (assembly GCA_034641835.2). Classification (NCBI taxonomy): domain Eukaryota; kingdom Viridiplantae; phylum Streptophyta; class Pinopsida; order Pinales; family Pinaceae; genus Pinus; species Pinus albicaulis. Next base: position 65,975 of record JAXQQM020071814.1, read on the forward strand.
TTTATGAACGTTAATAATTATATCGACATTAATTTACATTTATTAATATATTTTTCCATGAACACCAACTACAAGTTATTCAAAGATAATTTTCTTCCAAGTGATAATGTCTTGCCCGGTAGCTGCGAAGACGCAAAAAAATTGTTGAAAATGTTGGGTGTTGAGTATATATCATATCATGCATGTCCAAATGATTGTATTCTATATAGATGGGAATATGCATACAAAGAGATGTGTTCAAAATGTTGGCATGACAGGTATGATAAATCAAAAGAGAAGGGTAAATCACGTATTGGTCCTCCTTTTAATATATTGAGGAACATGCCTATAACCCCAAGGATTCAAAAGCTCTTTCATTGCAAAGAATTAGCTATGTTGCAAGGATGGAATGCCTCACACAGAAGTGAGTTGGGAGTTATGTGAATACCAACTGATTCAATAGAAATGAAGCATATAGAGGATACATGGCCCGAAAAATTCAAGAATGAAGTATGAAGTCTATGACTCAGCATAGCCATGGATGGCGTGAACCCATTTCCATCCAGAACACTAAATATTTTGTCTGGCCTGTAGTAATGATCAATAAAAATATCCCCCCATGGTTGTCCTTGAATAATGAACATCTTATGTTGGCTCTCATATTCCCTGGTAGAAGACAAGTGACGAATATGGATGTCTACTTACAACCACTAGTAGATGAATTGAAGGAATTTTGGGATGGGATAAATGTATACGATGTATCAAGATCCATCGCAGCAGAGAGGAGGTTTACGTTTTATGGCATATGTGCTTACACGACACATGCTTATCCAGGCTTAAGAGTTTGCTCTGGTAAATTACATGTTTAATTTATTGATTTTTTTATATATAATGTAACAATATTCTTTCACATATTAGTTATTTAATTCATTGTAATATTATTTGTTCTAATCTTCATGACATTTTTTAACGTGCCATGCATATTAATTAATGTATACAAATATAATCTCGTAGGTCTTGTAACAAAAGGGTATTTTGGATGTAAATGTTGTGGACATTCTCTGAAAGCTAGATGGTCCAAGGACCTACAAAAGCCAGTGTATGATTGCTCTAGGATATTCCTACTAGAACAACACCCTTACAGAAGAGCAGCATCTGCTTTCAATGGTAAACGAGAAAGAACCCAAAGGCCTCCAATAATCACACCAGCTGAATGGCTTAGAGCATATGAGAGAGAGAAGGAGGAGTTCACAGAAATGTTCGATTCAAATGGGGATCCTAAGTTCGATGATCCAAATTTCTTCAACACCTATGTTGAGAAATTGCCCATTGGGATGAAAAGGAAATCTATCCTTTATTACCTCCCATATTGGGAGCATATTAATATTTCCCACTTATTATATCCCATGCATATATTTAAAAATGTTTCATCTTCTTTATGGAGGCACATATCATCGAAACAAAGTGACACATTGGAACTTAGGAAAGATATTATTACTTCAAAAACTAAAAATAAATATTGGCCAAGACGATTAGAAAGTATGGGATTAGAGGCAGGCGTTGGTCCCTCTAATTCATGGTTTTTCAAAGAAGGTGATGTCACATGGATTTTAAAAAAAGATGATATATCTTTGGCAAAGGAAGTTATAATGGATGTGAGGGTGCCAACTTCATATGGGTCTTCACTGTGGCGCTACTTCACCGTGGATGACCATTTGTCCAAGTTGAAATCGCATGACCATTTGAATATTCTAAGAGTATGTATAATGTCAAAAGCATGATTTTATTATTTGTTATATTAATAAATTTTATCCCATGAAGTGATCATAAAACGTAACTATTTTTGTATATTATTGTAGTTTTTTATAACTTTGCAGTGTCATTATCCTTTGTTTGTGCATGGGTGTGTGAAACATGAATTCCCTCAAGACCTAGGACGTGCCATATCTAAATTATCTGAATTTGTACGTTGGATCATGTCAAAGGAGATTCATGTGGCCAACATTCCACGGTGGCGTCAAGAGATAGTTGAGATTGTTTGTATGTTTGAGAAGGAACTGCCTACGAGTTTCATGGACTTACAGGTTCATATTCTAATCCACCTGGTAGATGAGGTTGAATTAGTTGGGGTTGTTTCTTGTCATTGGATGTTTTTCTTAGAGAGGTACATGCAGAAATTGAAAGGTTTTGTTTGACAAACAGCAAAACCTGAGGGGTCTAGGGCAGAGGGGTACATATCGTATGAGTATTTATACTATGCCAGTGAGTACATCAAGTAGATCGACAACAGACGAAGTGTAGTGATTTGGGGTGATGAATTGGATGAAGACAAAAGAGAAGGAGAGTTGCTCCAAACAAGTGGAAAAAAGCGCTTGATAAAGAGTAAGTGACTTATAATTTTTAAAATTTACAAAAAGTAATTAATATTCATTTTGAACTTCGATATAATGTATATTTTTGTCTCTAAGTACTATATAATTTTGATTTGATTTCATCAGTGAATGCAGAAATTGATGCAATCAATAAATTCATTCTTTACAATTTTGAAGTGACACAACCGTGGGTCGCATTGTACGAACAAAAAAGAATGAAATGGGATAGTGACAGGAAATAATTCAGATGGTTGAATGGTAGAAGTGTGCCTTATCCCGATCATTTAAATAAAATATGCCAAAAATATGCCCCAATAGTTGGGTTGCTGACCAAATCAGAGAGAAATACGGTGCTACCGGTCATTACCAGTGTGTTGAAGAGGATGCACTAAACGTAGGGATTGGGTGAAGCAACTCGGTAATAATTTATATGTAAATTTGAAACTTCTATTAAGACATCTACATTTCATATTTTAACTGTTGGATTATTATTTATAAGACACATGACACTTATATGATTTTTTATGGACATATGGACACCATCTATGTGGGCATATGGACACCATTTTTGCACAGAAAATGTCGATGTTGGAAACATCACACAATGATGTGGAGTGGAAGTCGAGTTTGATCAATATAGTCGATCTAGCCACCATGATCAACAAATAGTAATAGGGACATTAGGTTACGTCAGAAAGATACAAGAGATCATTGAAGTGGATTTTTCTTCTTTCCAATGTGTTATTTTTAGGTGCAAGTGGTGGGACACCTTTGATCGGAATAATGTAAAGGAATATCGCGATAGTAGGCTAATATGTGTCAACTCTAGAAAGTTGTGGGATGAAGCTAAGGAGCCCTATGTTTTCCCTAAACATTGCAACCAGGTGTTTTTCTACCCAGATGTGTTGGATAGGGATTGGTGGTTCGTATTGACACCTGACCCTAGATCAAAACATATTTCTGAGAAAAATAGTGTTATCATGCCATGCAAGCTAGAAAATAACGAAGTTGATCATGAGAACGGAGAGTGATATGGTACAATATGTATTATTTCATCAATATTTATACTTTTTAAGATGATTTTTTCAAAATAGTAATGTAATATATATTTTGAATTAATTGGTAATTTGCATTGTGTTAATGTTAAAATAAATAATTCACTTGATAATTTGGTATTATGTACTTGATCTCAAAAAGAATGGCGTACTGTATAAATTAATTCTTCTTTTGTATATAAGATGATAATAAAATAATGATAATTCTAATTAAGTACATGAATTTATTTGCATTACTTTCTAAATTTCCTTATGTTACAATAAATCATATTATTCTATATTTATTATTTTACAATTACTTAAAATTTACAAATTTATAAATTTTAATAAATTCATTTCAAATTAATACAATCAAAATTTTACAAATATTTTTCATACAATTACAATTATAATTCGAATTAGAATTAGAATTATTAGAATTACAATTACAATTACAATTTTAGAAATTTACATATATATCATTACAATTACAATTTTAGAATTTTAAATACAATCATAAATACAAATATTACAAACATAGAATATCATGATCAATTGGTATTTATAAATAATTAATAAACATCGCGTTCATTATAAGAATTGTACAAACATCATACCTGACTAAAAAACACATTCAAAATTTCTAACTGCATCATCGTAATCATGATCATCTAACAAAACACAATTAGCATTATATATTAACATCATCAGTACAACACAAACATCAAATATACATCTCATGCTATCACATACACATGTATCTGCAAGCCGCACATTAAATGAACATATCTAACATGAACGAACAACATACACATAATGATGATCACCAACATGTAAATTAAGTACAACTGCAAAATGAACATAAAATACATGGACCATATAATATATATATATATATATATATGATTGAATAATGTTAAAAATATACAATTGTAATATAAATGTCATGGATCAGCCGATGATCGAGCCTCATCTCCATGATAACTGCTGGTAGATGCTACTGGAGGCTCATGCAAATCTGGTGTGGTGTGAGGCCGTGAATGATCATGAGATGTCAATGGTACATTGCACCTTGCAGACTGTCCATCATGTGCTGTGGCTCGCTCGTAACATGCAACATTCTTCGTCAGTCGCTTAAAGTTGTCGTAACTCCTATGACATGCCGCATCAAGGTGTACATGTCATGCGACATGCATCTCCACATCTGTAAGAGCCTATCATTGGCCTTTATATCACTAAATTCAATGTCGTGGATGCCCGCCTCAACAAACAATGCAATGATTTAGTTTCCCAACTCCATCGTGTATGTAGCATCACTCAGACGTCGACCTCGGGTCAGCGCACCAGTATGGGCAGGTCTTTGATCCTCACTGGCCTCCTAATGATCCTCGGTAATATCTGGCATCATGCCCTCTGCATCCTCATTAAGATCCACAACTGGATCAGGTGGTGGTGGCAGCATCTCCTCCCCATCATAAGAGCCAATTTCTGCAAAATATATACATGTACACAACAATAATTAGAAAATTTGATTACACAATTTAATAAAAAAGAGTTAAAGAAAATGTTAGAATAAATTTAAATAAAACAATAATATTACCTCTATCATCTAGTGGCTCATCATCTGTGAAGAGGATGTTGTCACACCCTCGCTAATCCAACCCTGCATAAGGATAGGGGACCATAATGAATTGATGCTCATCAACACTAGCTAGCAACCCCACTGCATCATCTAATATCCTCGCTGGAAACAGAGTCTCCTCCATCTTGGGGATCATCTGCCCCCACATATGCATATGTGCCTCAGTAATCAGCCTACGAGGCCGCCGAAAAAAATAAGGCCTTCTCTATGGAAACCTCGCAAAATATAAACAAAAAATCTCTGAAGAAAAAGGGAAGTTGACCCTCCCTTGTGCATGAGGATGACATCTATCTAATGCTGTACAGAACTACCGTAAAAAAATGGCAGACCACCTGAGAAGTCGTGGCTGCTATAGTAAAGAATCAACATAATATAAAAGATGGAAAATAATGCATTTCTCATCACTGGTGTTGTGATGAATGGTCAAAATGATAAGTGAGAGACACTGGACCTCCTCACGACCAAATGCACCAATACGTAACTATCCTCCAGAGACCTAAAAATCTAAAGGAGTCAATATATCTGCTCTAATGTATCTCTGGGAGTAAACTAACTGAATCCCTGCCACAAAGCCAGCTAGAACCTTGGGGAACGAGGGAAAATCCACCCCTCTCCTTGAAAGCCTTGTAATAAAATATACATCCTCCTTAGTGGGCGTGTACCATTGGTCGATACCAACTTGGAAAGCCTATTGCTGGGCATTCTACCTTTGGATAAGATGTCTCAAAAAATTTCTATGGGACTTTAGGGAAGTAGCCTCCTCATAGAACTTGAGGAGGCCTACCTGCCTTAGGAACCCCTATGTCGCTGCTGTAATAGGAAGAGGGTACACATCTTTCTCCCTCTCTCTTGCCTCCCACATGTGAACCATGTTATATTTTTCTGCCTATTGCTATTGTTGTTTCTCCTCTTCTCTCCTTTCACGTCTCTGAATGATTGACATATTAGACACAATTTTTTAATTAAATGACACACGTATTTAAAAATATACGTTTATAAATATTTTTTGAAAAATAAATAAAACAAGTGTTGGTGCAACAAAAACATAGTCACGCACCGGTAACAATTTGTCCCTCCACAGAGATGCACCAACGACAATGCACATAATGATATAAAAAGCACCGGGAGTAGTGCTCCAGAAAATATTTTAAGCGCACCGTTCACTAAGTGCGGTGTCAGGAGGCTGGTGTGCTGACTTCACTATATGCCTCGGGGCTGATAGCTAAGTCAACACACCTCCCTCCTGCCACCATACATAGTCGTACGGTGCAGCCAGGTATCTGCGCGCACCGCTCTTTGTTGTAAATTTTACAATTACACAGTACGCCTTTGGAATCCACCCCAGAACTAGTGCGGATACACTTAGCACTAGTTAACCAACACAAACCATTGACAATGTCAATTTTTGGTTCCAGTACACCAAAAAAATTACGTGCCCTGGGGTGGATAATTTGGTCAACGCACCGGGAGGCCGCGATTCAACATTGTCAACGGTGTGACCTAGTAAATGACTGCACCACACTTTTAAAAAAGTTTTAAATAACATCATGTGCTTCGCAGGACTGCCCCAGAACCGGTGCAGAATCCTTTAGCACCAGGTGCGGTGTGGCCTGTAAATTTACAGGTAGCACTGCAAACCAGTGCGAGCCAAATGTCTTGAGCGCACCGCACGACAATATATATATATATATATATATATATATATATATATATATATTTTAAATGGTTAATTTTAAGTTTTTTTCAAATTCCAATTCACTAAAAGGTTTAATTATGGAAAAAAAAGAAAAATGCCTATACATTTACTTGTCGAGGAGGTATATTGGCCGTACAATTTAAAAAATAAAATTTGTCCACTGTTTTATGAAATTCAAGCTAGAGATTGGTGGCAATGTACAACAACAATGTGTGCAATAAGTGCAATGGGAGCACGGATGTCAGTGCGGCTCAAGCAAGGATAATTTTCACCTGTGCTTGAGAGCTCTATAACACTGACAAAAGTGAAAAATTCGGTTTTTTGGCCGTAATTTTTTTTTTTATTTAACCCTGTTTCGGTGCGCAGGGATTTTATTGGAGTACTGATGCATTGTCTTAATGCCACACCGGTCTCTTTCAGTTTTTTCATGCTTTTAGGAGGCACCGGGATGACGTAACTGTAATGCATCAGTGCGCTACAGTAAGTCGACACACCAGTAATGGTGTCCGGTGAACCAATCATTTTTGCAGTTTTTCGGCTGTAATTTTTTAATTAACACTATTCCGACGCACGGGGTTTTTACTGGAGTACCGGTGCATTTCCTATATGCTGCGCCATGGTCTTTTTGTTTTTTGCGTGCTTTTAGGAGGCACTGGGGTAGCATATTTTTAAAGCACCAGTGCTCTACAGTAATATGACGCACTGGTAACAGTGTCCGGTGAACCAATGATTTCTATGGTTTTTTGGCCATAATTTTTTTTAATTTAAACCTATTGCAGTGTGCGGGATTTTTGCTGGAGTACTGGTGCATTATCTATATGCCGCACCGAGATCTTTCTGTTTTCACGCTCTTTGAGGAGGCACCGGGGCAGCATAGTTTTAAAGCACCGATGCTCTACAGTATCATGAAACACTGGTAATAATGTCCAGTGAGCCAATGATTTCTGTGGTTTTTTTGCCATAATTTTGTTTGTTTTAAACCCTTTTCCGGTGGACGGAATTGACAGGGATCTCAGTGCGTTTCAATCATTCAGCACCAATACGTTTATGTTTTGCATGCTTTCTATGAAGCACCGAGGCTGATGATATGACATGCACCAGCATGGTTGCTGAATTAAAAGCACTGTGAGGGTGTGTACAGAGTGCATTGTTTTCGGTGTGCCAATGTTTTATGAGATTTTTTTGCCGTAATTTTTTTTATTTAACCATCCACCAGTGTGGGCATTTTGTGGGTGCCCTAGTCTGTTTCATTTATTCCACACCGTGTGGTATCTGTGCGGTCGACATGTCAAGCACTGGTGCTCTAGAGAAATAAAACGCATTAGGCATGTGTGTACAGAGTGCACGGTGTCTGATGTGCCAATTTTTGTAATGCATCGGTCCTTTGTCATATTGAACGCACCAATGCGTTTTAGGTTGATAAGAGCACCAGAAGAAATACATCCGCAAAAACCTTTGCCCGCCAACCTTCTCTACGATCCTCTGGTAGAAACGGATGTCTGGTGTATTTTTCTTTGGGGTTCCTCAAAAACATCCGCTAGAGGGTCTTTTCCTTGTAGTGTAATCATGTTCTAGACACATCATATACAGATGGATGTTCAAAAAGGAACATCAACGTTTCAATCAACTATCTGATTCCATTTCAGGTTCAAAAATATTTGAATTTTAACCTAGAGAGTCCAAGGATTTACATTTCCATTACACAAAAACATTTTACCTACAGATTTGCAACATGGGATTTATTTCCCAAATTCCAGAAATTGATTTATCATTCCGTGATACATCAATACGAGATTTAGAAGCCATCTACCTCTTACCTACTTTTTCAGAGGATCATCACATGTCAAGGTTAAATAGTGTATGTTTTAAACACGTACATAAATTATCTACAAATTAATTCTTAAAAACATAAAATAAATAATAGAAAGAGCATAAAACATAAAACATATATACACATAGATTTTCCCGTAGATCCCAAACCAGGACTACCAGCTTGATTTTTTCATTATATTCCTTTTAGTGTTACAAAACATATATATACATTCTGAAGCATTCATAAACCCCAATCCATTAACCCTAAATTACAACATAATCATAGTTCCCTTGATCATATCTACAAAATACAAGGAGCAGAAAACCATCATGCCCCAAAACCATGTGCAAACTCATGCGAAAAACCATAGGCGAGATCGCCCAACTAATATAGGGTCCGAAAAAAATTTCACGGGGCATTGCCCTGGACCTTGTGTAGGGGGGATACTGCCCCCATGATGTGCCCGACACAAGTAAATGGGAGCTTCCACCCACCTCCCACCCCCCGCTTCGTGCCTGCTTATAATCATTGAAAGAGTATCACACACACCCAACATTCTTGGACTTTTTGTTTTATTTATAGGGGAGAGCTTAGTCATTAGTCAAGCCCTGCAACACCCTTTGTTTCTATACAACCAGAGAACTTTTCAATGCTCACAGAATTTGTAAATGCATCTGCAATAATCTTCAAAGTGTCCACCTTTATGAGAAACACATTTTTAGCCTCAACCATATCTCTCACAAAGTGATACTGAACATCAATGTGCTTTGTCTTTGAATGATAAGCAGGGTTCTTAGCCAATAAAATTGCAATTTGGATATCGTAGTCTATCCCTGTAGCTCGTTGCACCAACCCAATACTTGAACACAATCTATGCAACCAAACTACTTCCTTGCTTCAATGAGTGGCTGCCATGTATTCTGCCTCTGTAGTTGAAAGAACCACTACAAACTATATTTTACTCATCCAACTGACTGCACCTCCAAATAGGATAAACACGTACCCACTTGTAGATCTTCTTTGGTCTATATCTCCAACCCAGTTTGCATAAAAAAGACCATGGAGGTCCAAAACTCTGTCCAATCCTGGTCTTCCTTGGTACCACATACCATAATCACTAGTGCCACACAAATATATGAAAACCTGCTTCACTATTTTCCAATGCTCCTTCCTTGGTTTTGGCATAAACCTGCTCAATACTCCCACTACATGTGCAATGTCTGGTCTAGTACAAACCATTGCATACATCAGGCTACCCAATGCACTTGCATATGGAACACAAGACATATCCTCCTCTTCCTCTTCTATCTTGGGACATTTTTCAGCAGATAGCTTTATACCTATAGGAATGGGAACCTTCACTAGTTTACTATCCTAGATATTGAACCTTTGAAATATTGTCTTGAAATACTTCTTCTCATTTAAACAAAGCTTCATTTTTTCATGATATCTCTTAATTTCCATACCCAAAATATAGTTTGTTGCACCAAGATCCTTCATGTCGAATTTGGAGAACAATTGGGTCTTCAAATCCTCAAAAATTTCTTTGTCATTTCCAACTAGCAACATATCGTCCACATACAATACTACATAAGTAACATGGTCACCAATTACACACAGTGATCCTCTTTTCTTCTAGTGAAGCCAATTCCCCATATGTAGTTATAAAATTTCTGATACCACATCCTTGGTGACTATTTTAAAACATACAGAGACTTTTTTAACTTGTATACCAATTCTTTCTTAAACTTGATTGTAAAGCCTTCAGGTTACTTCATGTGCACCTCCTCTTCCAAATCCCTGTGAAGAAATTTTTTCTTCACATCCACTTTCTCTACCTCAAAATAAAATGCAGAAGAAACATATAAAATTAATATAATATAAGTAACCTTGGCAATAGGAGAAAAAATATCGCCAAAATAAATTTCAAGCAACTTGAAATAACCTTTTTCTACCAACTGATATTTTTATTTCTCCACCTTGCCTTATGCATTCACCTTCTTCTTAAAAACCCATTTACTCCCAATGGGCTTCCTTCCAGTGAAAAACTCCACCAGATCCTATGCCTCAATTTTGTGCAAGGATGCCATTTCATCAAACATGGCCTCCTTCCAGTGTTTTCCAACATCTGAATCCATTGCCTCCCTAATATTTCCAGGATCATCATCAGTGATAGTTAAAGAAAATTTTGAAAAAAAAGTAGATGGACTATACCTTTATGGCTGCCTTATTTCTCGAATTGATCTTCTCACAGTTGGAGATTTTGGCTCTTCCTCTTCTAAATCTTGTTTTGCTGTAGAGTATAATTATTCCTCCTTTAGCTCAAACTCTATCTTCTCATGTTCCTTTGGTAGGAATTCATGTTTAACAACATATTTCACATTTCTAAACACCACATCTCAGTTGTACACAACCTTCTTTGTTTCTAGGTTGCAAATATTGACACCTTTTAAACCATCCTTACACCTAAAAAATATGCACCTTTCATATTTATTATCCAACTCGGTCCTTTTCTCCTTTGGAACATGTACATATGCATCACATTCAAATAACTTCAGATGTGAAAGAGAGGGTCTCTTACCAGTCCATACCTGATGTGGAGTCTTATCCTCAAAAGTTGATGAAGATAACCTATTAACCAGGTAACATATAGTATCCACTTCCTTTGTCCATAATTCTCGTCCTAACCGAGTACCACTGAGCATGCTTCTTTCCTTTTCCATAAATGTTATGTTCATTCTTTCTGCAACTCCATTTTTTTGAGGTGTGTATGCATTATTATTTTTCCATGCTATACCATACTTCTTATAGAACTCTTAAAATTCCTTCTTGCAGAACTCTCCACCATTATTTTTCTGCAGCACCTTTATCTTCCTCTTTGTCTCATTTTCCATGAGAGCCTTAAATTATTTAAATTTATAAAATACTTCAGATTTATTCCTCGAGAAATATATCCATGTATTCCTTGAGACGTCATCTATAAATGAAAAATAGTACACAAATTTACCCAATGATGGAGTTGATATAGGTCTAAACATAATCATTATGCAGAAGCTCTGATATCTTATTCGCCCTCTTAGCACTGGAAGGAAAGATCACCTAATTCTGCTTCCCATATACACCATGTTCATAAGAAGAAAAATCCCGAGCACAATTAGAAATACCTTCTACCATACCATTACCATGCAATATTTGAAGACCCTTCTCTCCAATATGTCCTAGCCTTTCATGCCATAACATAGTATTTTCTCGAGAGACCGCGAGGCCTTTTGCTCCACTTTCAGGAGCCAAAAAACTGTTGCACCCATCAATAATAATGCTACCCAGAAGCTTGTACAAAATTCCAATATGAACTCCCCACATCAATACCAATGCTCCCCAAACCATATTGCAGGTATCTTTCACAAACACTCGTTTTACACTTGCATCATCCATCTTTCTTACAAAAATCATATTTCTGGCCAATGCAGGAATATGCATAACACCATGAAGTGTTATAATACTTCCACCTTGTAGCCTCATCTTGAATTTTCTATTTCTAATGATTCTGGCCTTCCTATCATCCCCTAAGAAAACATCACCACCACCATACTTCTCATACTCACAAAAGCACTCCCTATGGGGAGTGGAGTGAAAGGATGCACCTGAATCAATCAACCAAGCCTCATGATCTACATGATTATTTGAAGAAGAAGCGAAATACACATTCCCACTTTTATCTCAGCTGATTTTCACCTCTACAGTAGGAGACTCATCAGATCCCTTTCATTTCTCAGGAGTCTTATATCTACAATCCTTTTTGAAGTTCCCTTCCTTTCCACATTTCCAGCACACCTTTACATGATTTTTTGGATATTTATATCTCCCTATAGATTTAGATCTCCCACTTGAAAAATTATTTTCGTTTCTATCTTGGGACCTTCCTTGTATAGATAAAGAATCTCCATTTTTTCCCTCCATATTTTTCGTCTCATTTCCTCCGACAGCAAGGCTGAGACAATTTCCACAAAATTCAAGGTAGTTCTATTTCTACCTATTGCAATAACCAAATTAGCCCACGAATTTGTTAGAGAACAAAACAAAATGATGCACTTATCTTCTTCTTATATTTTAATATCAACGTACGATAAATGACTTATCACTATATTGAGGGTGTTCAGATGCTTTGTCACTGAGTCTCCATCCTTCATTCTTAGGTTATACAATTTTTTCTGCAGCAACAATTTATTCATCAGAGACTTAGATTGTTACAAAGTCCCTAACTTGACCCACAAAGTCTTTGTTGTAGCTTCCCCAAAAACATTAAAAAATAACAAATCTAAGATACACAACTATATTCTTATCTTTTCCTTCCGATCCAAATTCACCCAGTCCTCATATGACATTATTGTTGGTTTAGTACCCTGATCTACCATGATCCGATAATCTTAATCCACCAGCAAATCCTCCATATTGAGCATCCACAAGTCAAAAATATGACCATTAAATTTTTTGATCTCTACCTTTCCACTTCTCACCATCTTCTTTCATCACAAGAATCGATCCCACAAATCTCCCACTTAACAGGGTCTACCACACGCCCGATAAAAAAACTCCTCAAGAGAAAAGGCATCCCCTTGAAACCAAAACAACTCTAATACCAGATGTACATTTTAACCCTGTACAAAAATTATCTACAAAAAAATTCTTAAAATAAAAAATAAACAATAGCTAGATCATAAAACATAAAATAGATATACACAACTATTTTCCCCTCAACCCCAAACTAGGACTACTAGCTTAATTTTTTCATTATATTCCTTTTAGTGTTACAACATATATATATAGATATAGATATAGATATAGATATAGATATAGATATATATATATATAGATATATATAGATATATATATATATATATATATATATATATATATATATATATATATATATATATGTATGTTAAAGCATTCATAAACCCCAATCCATTAACCCTAGATTAGAACACAACCATAGTTATCTTGACCATATCTACAAAATACCAGGAGAAGAAAACCATCATGCCCAAAAACCTTGTGCAAACCCATGTACAAAACCATAGGCAAGTCCTCCCACCTAATATAGGGTCCCAAAAAAAATTTCTCGAGGCACTCCTCGAGACCCCATGTAGGGGGGCTATCACCCCCTGTAAACCCCCCAATAGGGGGGGCTGTCGCCTCCCTTGTAACCCCCCTGCTGCACCCGATGCAAGCAAAGGGGGGTTGCCACCCCCTTCACACCCCCGCTTCATACCTAATTCTAATCATGGAAATAATATAACACACACCAAATATATTTTCAGTGCGTAAAGCCAAAGCCATACTCACAATCAAGGCCTTACCTTGCAACTCATCATCCCGAATTTGTCAGATAATTGTCAAATATGGAAAAATATGAATCGTGGAGCTTTCATCACGCAACATTCTTTGCAAGCATAATTCCTTACCAAGTCAACACAATAAACCTTACATAAATCAATGTTGGGTCAACAAAATCATGTCATCAAAGTTTAGAAGTCAGATCATAAATTTTATCAAAGACGTTGATATCATAGTATCAATTCTTTCAACCAATGACAGGTAGAGCTCATATCAAGACTTGACTTCATTTACTGTCAAGCCGTCAAGTTTGTCATTTAACATGTTATTACAAGCCATTTTTGTCACTAGATGCAAGTGCATACATCAAGGTTAAGTCACTTAGGTTCCATATTCATACTGAATCAGAACAACCATTGTGCTAGGAAAAAGGAGGCCAATACATAACTATAATTCTTAATACTCAAATAAGACATTGAAGGTCACTATGCCCTCATGGAATTTTTCATTAGGGAAATTCAAAAATAAATATAACAAGTCCAAATAGAGAGATATATAATCCAAATATATGTCTTAATCGTAAATTCAAATTTCCAAAACATCATGACAAAGTTCCAAATAGAACTCATCTATATCAATCAACCAAAACATGAGGCACAATCTTGAAATATTACATATTCATATGGATTTTTCGGTCACCTGCAAACACAAGTTCGATTCAAACATACGAGCCTTTCCTTCTGACAGATCTTACTGGTAATTGCAAAACATTTGTAGAATTTACATCTTCCAGGTGACCATATGATTTCATGCTCAATCCTTTATTTACTTTGATTGGAAATTTAACTTGACAACTTCAAAAATCAGTTTACAATGGCAAGACATGTTAGAGATCCCCTATTTATAAAACTTCAATTTTGTGTCTATTAGGCACAGTCGCATCTATGGGCCTTCCTTTGGCTGAGTGAGGCTCATACCTCTAATATATATCAACAATGTTAGATACCCATAAATCATCGAAGAGCATGTAATTTCATTTTTCATCAACCTGTACTTACTGGAATCATCCAAAAACAGATCTGTTATATTATAAACACATATATTTCATTATCATTAGCATCATGTCATCAATATTTCATCCAAGTTTTCACTTCAAAGATTAGGCCAACAGGTAGATGTGACAACACAATCTTATGAACCTAATAAAAAAGTACAAGTTAGAGCATTTAATTTCATCATGTTCCATAACCACATGTAGTAAGATATCTAGAACATCAATATCATCATGGTCATCCCTACTATGCTTTTCATGATCAATAGGATCAAGTTAGTTTATTCAATAAAGAAAAAAAGTGTAATCTCTCTTTTCATGAGCTTTCATCATGCCTATCACAAGCATTATCAATACCATATCAATGAGGTAACCTTCTACAAGATATCCAATAGGTATATGAAGAGTCAAGAGTACCATTTACCAAAGTCAAGATCAGGATATCAAAACAATGGATCTTACCTAAACATCAATATGTGCCACTATATCCAATATATGCAATAAGTAGCCTCGCAAAATCAATAAGATTATCATGACAAAAAATATTCAATACCAGGTGTACCATTTCATCATAGGAAACATAACTCCCAATCAATTTCATATGCATGCATGAGAGATTATCAACATAGCATAGGGCTTTATATCCATCAATGTTAAGGCTAGAATAAAATATACCATGCTAACCTGGTGGCATTAATTGTGCAACTTCACATAGGTAGCTTGTGGTGCTCAAGTGTCTCTTTACCTCTTCCAGATCTAGCCATCTTTCTCGCATTGCAAAATATCCTCAAGAGGGATCACATCTCATCAAGAAAGTTAGAATCAACCATGTACTCAAAATATACATGCAAGAGGTATAAAAAATGATCAAAAAAATAATAATAATAGTCAGAACCATAATTATAAACAAGAGTACGGAGGTAAAGAAACATCTAGAGTGAAGGAGTACTTATCTCTAATGAGAGATGTTCCTCTCCCTCTTGAACTATTCTTCAAGATCCATCAGTATCCATAGTTCACATAAGAATGTTTCCTTCAATCAATGAGGTCATCTAGGGCTTCAATAAATTGTTCCCAAGTACTTGAGCATATTTACATATACCATGATAGGGTTTTGTACTTCAAATATTAATACTTACCATAAACCAAGGTTTCTATCAAAACCTCACCATCAAACCCTTAAATGCTAACTACCTATGGTTTTCTTTATACCCTATTCATCGTTTTCGGTCTCTACCATCCTCTTCTTTCTTTTATCAAAAGTATCTCCATGGGGGTGATCTCCATGGCTTTCCTTCAACCCAACTATGATACCATGTTATTTTTTCAAAAGGATACATTATTCTTTTCTTTGATAGTTGAATCTCTTCAATAACATGATAATTTCACCCCATCTCATTATATCATTATTGAGATCTACATTATTAACCATCAACATATGCAATTATGTAGAAATAAAAATAACACCATCATGTATGAAACAGAACATAAAGAAACAAATGGAAGAAAAGCATGCACACATACAGACAGCAGGATTGATCCGAGACTAGGGAAAAACCCACTATGGGGAAAACCCTTGCAAATTATTCTCCTTAGATCATCATCGAATGATTCAAAAAATACGAGTACAATAATCCATAGATCCATATATTAATATTATAGTAAAACAACTAGCACATGCATAATGTAACCTTAATCATACCTTTGCTGAAGGAACCTCACTATGAGATATGTAATGCACTATAACTGCCTGAAGCATATTGATGAACACAACAATCAATAAAATATATATCTTTGAGGATCGAATATACAATGGAAATATATTGAATAGATATATATATCTATAGATCTACAACATCAAGATAGCTGAATCCAATATATTTTTGAAGCCAAGGGATATCAACTGCAAAATCACAGATCGAAATCGAGAATTATCTCAAATATTGATTAGAAACATCTATGACTAAGCGACTGGATTTTGGAACCACTGTGCAAGAAAACGAATATGACCTACCTCAAATATCCTCAGAAAAAACCCTTGGATGTGACCTCAACATGTTTTACCTGAAAATAATGCTTCCTTGGCCATTGGCATGACACATTGTGCCCTTTTCTCTACATCAACCTGATCTAGCCTTAGGACCTTAAACGTGACCTTAAAAATATCTTCCCATCACTAAGGAATCTTGGCCGCTACCTTGCCATGTTGTGTCTATGGCTCTAGCCTTATTTCACGATTTTTGTGCCTATGGCTATGGCACAGAAGCCCTAGTTTCATTGTGAACCTCTCGCATGTGTTTCCATACCCTACGCAAGATTCTTCCATCAAACATGTGTGAACCAAAACAGAATAGACGAACTAAGGAAAAGAGTGCAAGAAGAAAATCTCATGAGAAAATGTGTGAGAATGAGCTTGAGGTCACTTCTATTTATATATTTCATGAGGAAACACTTGGGGCATTGACTAAATCTACATGTGTTGAAGCCGACCCATTACATTTCATTGATAGATAAAAAAATTCATAAATCAACTTACAACACTTACCCGATTAGGAATCTAATGAGATTATAATATTGACCATATGAGTTGTCCAAATTGGAATTTGATCACAATTGCATAATTTTAACATGTAAGTGGTTTGTTGACTAGTGGTTGTGTTCGGCTCTATGGGTCCATGCAGGAGCAGGTGTGGGATTGGTCTTGGCTTCTCTTCGTGCTGGTAAATTGGTATGTGGTCTGCATTTATTTATTCTCCTCCATGCATCAACTACATTTTTTTATGGAATTGGGTTCATATAGTCTAGAATAGCTGGGGTTTCATAGGAAGAGGGGCTCCATGCACCTATATGCATCACTATGGAATTTGAAGTACTGTATTTAGAAAGAAAATGGCATTTTTCATCAGTTTCTAGATAAATTTGTACTTATTTTCATAGATGACATACTGGTATACTCAAAAAGCGAGGAAGAACACAAAGAACATCTAAGGATGGTTTTGGAAATGTTGAGGAAGCATCAGCTTTATGCTAAGTTTAGAAAGTGCGATTTCTTTAAAACAGAAATCCAATACTTGGGACATGTTATATCAGCTAAGGGGATAACGGTTGACCCTGAAAAGATCAAAACTATTATGGAATGGCGGGTACCTCAGAATGTAGCAGACATTAGATCATTTATGGGTCTAGCTGGTTATTATAGAAGGTTTATAGAAGGGTTCTCAAAAATTGCTTTCCATGTTACATCCTTACAAATGAAAGGCAAGCCTTTCAAATGGATGAATGAATGTCAAAACACCTTTGAAAAGCTGAAACAACTCTTAACTACAGCACTAGTACTGAAAGTAGCTGACCCCCGAAAAGACTATGAGGTTTGTACAGATGCAAGCAAAGAAGGATTTGGAGCGATATTAACTCAAGAAGGTAAAGTGATAGCCTACGAGTCGAGGAAGATGAAATAACATGAAAAGAAATATTCTACTTATGACTTGTACCTTACAGCAGTAGTGCATGCCCTCCGAGTATGGCGGCATTATCTGCTGGGTAAAAGATTTGTGCTTAAAACAAACCATAGCAACTTGACTAATTATTTTAAGCATGCAGATTTAAATTATAGGCAGGCAAGATGGAATGCCTTCCTGAGTGAATTTGACATGGATATACAACCTGTTAAGGGAAAAGAAAACCGAGTTGCAGATGCATTAAGCAGAAAATTGCATGGTATTTATGCAATGTATTTCAGTCAAGTAGAAAGTCAATTGTCGGATCAGTTAAAGGAAGAAGCACAGAAAGACCCTGAATATAAATTCTTGTGGCAGCAAATGGAGGATGATTGCAAGCAAGGCAAGACCTCTGAATTGGGAAATAACGAAGATCAGATGTTGACCTTTCATGGAAGAATCTATGTGCCTAATTGCACGGGTCTTAAGGAGTTAATCCTGAATGAATTCCACCGCAGAAATTACGCTGGCCATCCGAGATACCAAAAGATTCTAACTTCAATAAGAAATGTATATTATTGGCCAAGTATGCGAAATAATATTGCAGATTATCTAAGTAAATATTTGGAATGTCAGTAGGTTAAGTTGGAGCATCAGCATCCTGCAAGATTACTGCAGCCCATACCCATTCCAGAGTGGAAGTGGGAGGTTATCTCTTTAGATTTCATCAAAGGTTTACCACGAACAAAGAGGCAGAATGATTCAATCATGGTGGTGGTGGAAAGATTAAGAAAATCTGCCCATTTCATACCTATACAATCTACATACAAGACAGTACAGATTTTGGATATATTTATGAAAGAAATCTTTAGGTTGCATGGCATCCCTAAGACGGTGATTTAAGATTGGGAAGTTAAGTTTACATCCGCATTATGGAAAACTTTGTTCTTTGGTATTGGAACTCAGATACACTTTAGTACTGCTTATCATCCCTAGACTGATGGGCAAGCAGAGCGAGTGAACCAAATCTTGGAAGACATGCTGTGCATGTATGTGATGCAGCAGCCAACCAAGTGGGAAGATTACTTGCACATGGTTGAGTTTGCCTATAACAATGGTTATCAGGAATCTCTGAAGATGAGTCCCTTTGAGGCATTGTATGGAAAGCAATTTCGTACACCTATAAATTTGAGCAGTCCTGAGAGAAAATTATTATTGGGACCTGAAATTTTGGCTGATATGGAAGATGAATTAAAAAGAATAAGGCAGACTCTGAAGGCTGCACAGGATAGACAGGAGATGTACTTAAACAAGAAAAGGTCTTATGATGAATTTGCAGTAGGGGATCATGTGTATGTGAGAATTAAGCCCAAGAGGAGTACCATGAGATGGACTTCCTGTGCTAAATTGGCTCCCCGGTATTGTGGACCTTTCCAAACACTGGAAAGGGTGTGACCAGTAGCTTATAAGCTGGCCTTACCTAGTCATATTCAAGTACACCCCGTGTTCCATGTGTCCTTGCTGAAGAGATATGTGCATGATGAGAAACATGTAATTCATTGGAAAAATATTGAGGTAGGAAAAGATATAGGAAATCCTAACTTACAGCTCTAAATAATTAAACATACTGACTTGGAAACACTTTGCTTTTTAGGTAGAACCAGATGGAGAGTTTCTGGTCGAGCCGCAACGCATACTTGACAGAAGGGAAATTGAACTCTGCAAACGAGCAATCATCCAGGTTAAAGTGTAGTGGAAGCACTTCGAACCGGATGAAGCTACTTGGGAGGATGAAAACTTTATGCGGGAAGTTTACCCGAAGCTCTTCACCGAACCGGGCTAAGACACCAGGGACGGTGTCACTTCCAGGGGGGCGAGATGTGATAGCCTTATTAGAGTTAACTAGTATGTATTATTTAAAGACATTTGTTATTTTATTGTCTAGTAAAAGACTTGAAAACTTTATTGTAGATAAAGAACAAATTATTTTGATGAAATCATTAAAATAGGAGGACTAGTTAATGGAAAAGAAATCTTTTAAGCTATTGGTAAAAGTTTCTAACAATAGGAGTTGGTTCGGAACAGTTGGAGAAATAGTTACCCACTCCTCTGGGCATAAAGTGGAATCCCAGGAGAGGAGTGGGGGTTCTGTGAATTCTGGAAGGAAGGGGTGAAGTATTTTTTAGAGCTGGTGGGAGACTAGTCGAAAATAGCTTTTGAAAGTCTTGAGAAAACCAGATTGTCTGTTGGTGACTGGATTGGCTATCCAGAAGTCACAGCAGGAACATTCCACTATTAACCCATCACACCGTCCAAATTCTGAAGCTAGGGGGAAAGCGGGGGACGTAATAGCCTCCCTTGAAGGTTGGGTGGACAACAACTTGGATTTCTGTCAGTACAGATAAGTACTAATGTGGATTTCAAGTTTTATGTTACTAAAAATGTGTACAGATAAGTACTACTGTGGATTTAAAGTTTTATGTTATTGAAAATGTGTACAGATAAGTACTACTGTGGAAAATAATGTCTTATGTTAGGGAAATTGTGAATGGTTAAATGTAGCTTGGAGGATGGATGATTTACTGAGTTAATTTCTTTCTTTCTTTCTTTTCAATGTATTCTAGGATTCGATATGCCTAGACAGAAAGCGATTTCAGAACTAGGGCGATTATCTTCCTCTGAGTTAAATTTGAGTAGAGGATTCTGAAAGATTAAATATACATTTCTATGATAGAGTTTTTCCTTTCATTTCCTTCTGCAACCCTGTGTGAGTTAAATTTGAACAGAGAAACTGAAAGAATTATTATACAACCTACGATATAGTTTCGTTTCTTCTTTTTCTGTGAACGTGTGTTAGATAATAGAAATTCCACATAAAATTACCGAAGAGCGTGCTAGCAAACAACAGAGTAGTAAGACCTAGAATAAAGGATGCTTTTATGAACATACATGCAACTGTGAATTTGTAGGTAGTCATAACTGAAATAATCGAATGGGCATAAACAACCCCTGTAACACCGATATCGGCAGAGGAAATGCATAGCAATTCCTTTCTAGTAGCATATTAACCAATGAAGAAAAAAATAGCTGTGAGTATATAGAAAGATAAAATCGGACAGCATTAAATCCAATGATAGATTTTAAAGGAAAGAGAAACTAGTATTGGTATCTCCTGTGTAAGGCATTGTTACATAGCAAACAACAAGAAGATGACGAAACGTGCATATGAAAAAAAAGGATTAATAAATTCTAAGCCTCAACACCTTCAGAGGGGTACGAGGTCACGATGCAAACAACCATATAGCGGTGCAAATTCCATTTAAATCCCATAAAAATATCTCTCAGACCGTCAAACTGCAACTACAAGCGAAAGTAATAGTGGCATTGTCGCAACTAGCAAGCGGTTGGAGGGAAATTAAAGCCGGATTTAAACCCATAAATGGGCAACCGTCCAAAAAAAACAAATACAACAATTACATAACATTTCATTCATCGAGTTTTTAAATGCCTAGGAACTGAAAACCCTTAACGCGAGGGTACAAAAGCCTAAAATTACATTCACTCTACAGCTACCAATTTTATCTGAATACTATTATTAACCACCGGTCGAAGGCCTGTAGCCTTGAAGAAGAATTTAGGTGAGGGTTTTACCCCTTCTCCCGTAGGTAAAATAAGTACCTGTAAAATGAGTCAAAGTGTTAGCTCTGGCCTTGCAGCATGGTCACCCAGCGAGCACGAATCCGAGAGAAATGCGAGCCGAGAAGAAAACAATTACAGGTGGTAACAGAACCATTGGTAAGCAGGAAAGAAAACGAAAAACCACTAGTTAACATTCATCTTGATTTTTCGGCTAGAGTTTATACCTATTAACGAAACCCTCTGCCGCGGTCATACCTGCAAGCCATGAACCGGGAGGGTTAAAACTGCTTCTAACGGAGGATAAGGGTTTGTATATGCATATGAATTTTTAATGAGTAAGGATAGACTGTATAAAGGAGACTTACCCTCCATATAGAACGAGGGATGAATTCCAGTTGGAACTGGTCTCAGGACATGGAGAAGCTTTCACACTCCCAGAACCCTGGCAACACAGGCAGAGAGGTTATTTAGCCTTACTGTAAAACAAATAATAAACTAAAAAAGAAAACTGAGAGGATTGCTACGAATGGACTCTGTCTAAAATAGTTCTAACCTGTTTAAAAAGAGAACTTCATGGAGATTGCAACTAAACAATGCCAAGGTCGCTATGGGCGCCGAAAAATCCAAGAGAATCCCATCCATTCCACTCACAGACTAACTAGCAGTGGTAGCTGCCCAAACCTCGCTTAGCTCCCAGTAAGAAAGGCAATGTACCTCTAAGCATTAATTTTTCCCTCGAAAGAAATTGGAGAATTCGAGATAGACTTCGA
>JAXQQM020058887.1:0-42144 GCA_034641835.2 Pinus albicaulis
ATGTAAATACCATATCCTTTGTAATGTTACAATTTTGATTGGATAGTAACTTGCTAGAGTTGAAGTCTGAAGAGAAGGCCCTAAGCTTCGAAAGTATAATTTTTATACATAAAATAAAGCAACAAGCAGAAGAAGATTCCATAGTTCAGTCAAAATCATTCTGAGGCCAACTGATCTGTTGTTCTTGACTTTTCACCAGGAAAAACCATCCCCAAGTGGAGCCACTGTTATGCTCCTATACCAATAGGTGTCATATATCATAATTGACTTGATGGGCTATGTAATATGTTCATACCTTTTCTTGTTGCAAAGGTTTTCCATATTGCCAAAAAAATAACAAATTTAAATAATGTAAAGAGGGTATACCCTAAAAGAATAATCAAAGGGTGAAAAGAATAAAAATGGCCAAAAAATTAAAAGAAAATGAACCCCACCAAAAGAAAGGCCAAGGAAAGTGTGCAAGTTTAGATGCCACTACTTTTTGCTCTTATGTAAATAAACAAATTGTGTGCAACTTACATATTTTGCCACAATTGATGAACATTCAAATAGTTTAAGTTTGGCTTGTTCATATTTGAATTTTTTTGTTTTAGAGATAGAGAATAAAATATGACCAAACTGTTTAATCTTGGCAGATAAGTAGATATGTAGAGTAAATAAAAGGAGCTCAATAGCTTAATTTGAGCCCTTAGATGTAATAAGGTTAGAATTAGATAGATTTCTACATGTAAAAGAAAAGAAAGTGTGATAAGGGTTTGCCAGTCTAAGTGCACCCTAATAAAGAAGAAAAAATGCTAGGTTAAAGTAGGTAGGGTAGGTAGATGATGTTGCAGATTTACATGTGATGGATAATGGCTCTAAATTGTTA
Source organism: Pinus albicaulis (assembly GCA_034641835.2). Classification (NCBI taxonomy): domain Eukaryota; kingdom Viridiplantae; phylum Streptophyta; class Pinopsida; order Pinales; family Pinaceae; genus Pinus; species Pinus albicaulis. The sequence continues at coordinate 869 of JAXQQM020058887.1, forward strand.
ATCCTTAATTTCATCACAAGTGCAAGCCAGACATTACTGTTGAGTCTCAAAAGTGTTCTCCATATTCATACATATTTCCATTATGTCATAACCATTTAGCTCTTATTTCATAGCCATTTGACCTAAAACCCTACATCAAGTAACCATTTTCATAAATATATGGGTTAGGATCCTTGTTTTCCAAAGTTATTTATTTTATGTTGTTTCAGCATTGTAGATTAGATACTAGAAAATTAACATAGTTTCATATATCTATATATGTGTTATGAGTTTTGTGACATGTGTAGGTCAAAAGGAGACTTCTAGAAGACCCTTATGTGGCACTCTAAAGCCAAATTCGAATTTGGTTGGAGAAGATTATGGGATCAAGAGGATATGTGTCTCACTTCCTTGTTGTATTGAAACTCAGAGGATATGTGTCTCACTTCCTTGTTGTATTGAAACTCTAAGAGGATATGTGTCTCATTCCTCAAGTTGTGTTGAAACTCTAGAAAGACATGTGTCTTATCATTTCCTATTTTGATTGTAACTCTAGAGATGGAGGGAGAGATTCATGGACTTCCATTAATGAGATGTCTCCTCATATTTTGTATAAATAGGAGAAGCTTTCTCCTATCATAAGTAATGAAGAAGTAATGAGAAAGTAATGAGGAAGTAGATTTGTAACAAAGTTCAAGATGGAATGGGATGTAGATTTATGAGTTTTTGAATAAAGAAGCTTAGTTCTTTGATGCTATTGTGATCTTATCTTTAAGGAGCTGAAGGACTTCACCAAATTGGTAGCAGAGGGCCCCTGCTATTCAAGGAGGTTTTTACATGTTTTCTAGATAAGTTGCTTTCAATTCTGTTTTGTCATATTTCCTTACTTAGATTGCTTTTTGAAATCATAGCTTTTAGCATAATTTTTCATGGCAGCCCGGGCATTTGCATATCTTTTGACTAATGACATGGAATCAATATTGTTCTGTTGTTAATTTATTTTTTCTTAGTTTTTGTTTAATTCCGGTATTGCTTTGTTTATTTCAGTCTTGCACATTTGCTTCAGTAGTTATATTTAGATATATTAAATTGTTCATGTCATTTTCAGTTACCTCCGAAAGCCACAGCTGGACTGATGGTGAGGGATTGTATTATGAAATGTGTAGTTTGATATTAGTTTCCTTTCCGCAAATTTAGATATATTAAACTGCTCATAACATCTTCAGTTGCCTCCGAAAGCCACAGCTGGACTGATGGTGAGGGATTGTATTATGAAATGTGTAGTTTGATATTAGTTTCCTTTCTGCAAGTTAGATATATTAAATTGCTCATAGCATCTTCAGTTGCCTCCGAAAGCCACAGCTGGACTGATGGTGAGGGATTGAATTATGGATGTGTAGTTTGATATTAGTTTCCTTTCTGCAAGTTAGAAATATTAAATTGTGCATGACATCTTGAGTTACCTCCGAAAGCCACAGCTGGACTGATGGTGAGGGATTGAATTATGAATGTGTGGTTTGATATTAGTTTACTTTCTGCAAGTTAGATATCAGTTACTCAAGTTGTTTATGGTTACTTCCGAAAATCATAGTTGGACTAATGATGAGGGATTAGAAGACAAGTTGATGTAATTTGATTTAGATTTACTTTATTGCAACTTTTGGATTTCTTTCAGCATAGTTTCTTTTGTGTTTAGACAGCAGCAGAATAGTTTGGTTTCATGCTCACTAGTTCACTGTTTTGATTTATTAGATTAGCAGCACCTTTTTCATTTCAGTAGCACATTTTCATTTCCTTTCAAGTTTTGTCATTGTATGTTTCAAATTCTTTTTTTTTTTCAGTTTCAAGTTGGTAAATCATTATAAAGGACATCATTGCCTTGAATATCCATAACCATACTTGTCTTTTAGAATTTCATAAAAATCCAAAAACGACAAAAAGTAAGAGATAGGTTATCTTGCACATATAGAGCGCCACACTTCGTCAGCTTACGAATCCCTGGTTGATAATTTATGTTAGCAATTTAGGATACACTAAATTGACCAAACATTTTGGCGCCGTTGCCGGGGAAGTGTAACTAGGTAGCCTTATTTCTTACATCTAAAAAAATTAATAATTCTTGAGTATGCTCTCCTCCTGCACTTTGTGTGATCTGGAGGATCAGAAAATGAATTGTTATGTAAAAAAAAAAATTTAATAATTCTTGAGTATGCTCTCCTCCTGCACTTTGTGTGATCTGGAGGATCAGAAAAAGAATTGTTATGTGAAAAAAAAAAGAGACAAAATAAAACTTCATCATTTCAATTGATTCAACAATTTAAAAAAATTGTTTTCATGAAAAACTTTGATTTCAATAAATTGTTTTGTTTAATGAATATATGTGTGTATTTTTAAAATTTTTGAAAATATAACATACATAATTTTATTAACAAATCAATTAAAAAAAAATAAAAAATCTCATGGAAATAAGACCCACGCATATGCATGAGGCCATTCTTTGGCTTGACTTTACACATATATGCAGACTTTCAATCCACACAAAGACCCATGCACTGCAATTTAAAAAAAAAAAACCTTCTCTTTTTCATATTCATTTTTCCTCGAACAATAGTTATTAGAAATCATTTTTAAAAAATAATTGCACACAATGAATGTATATCACATGAAGAAACTGTTGATGAGGAAAATATTGCAAATTTTTTATGAGAAGAAGATTGCAATTTGCTGGTGAAGAGAAGATTACAAATTCAATTGTAGGGACATACAATGGAAGTGTATCATATGAAGAAATTGCTGATGAAGAGAAGATTTCAGACTGTTGATGAAGAGAAGATTGTAGATTCCATTGCAAGTAATTGGAATGAGGAAAATCAATCTGAACTTCTCTGTGAGATACAAGCTATTACACTTCAAAACCTGCAAAATAAAAACAAATCAAACCACAAGTAATTGCCAGAAAACGAAATGCGTCATTGTCAAAAACACCCGATTTTAAAACGAATTTTCTGAGCAAACCAGGACGAATTAGAAAAAAATAAAACATGGGTTTTTTCGGGAACGGGGTTAATTAGGTAATATTATAAAAACGTTCTGAAATTCGCAGCCATTTGGGAGAAATCCAGGGTTCTTTGGAGCACTAATTTGCAGTGTGCGTGAGAGAAAAATGTTTTTTATTTTTTTTTATTTTTTATTATGAAAACAATCACGGTTTTGAGAAATAATCAAGGAACTAATTTCCTTATTTGAGGGAAAATGTGGCAGAATTCATGTGTGGTGGCACATGATGAATGACAAATGGATTATTTGAGGCAAACACATTATCACATGTGCATCAAATGCAAGTTGTATAAATTGAAAAGGACTCTGCCTTCATCTCCTTCATAGTTAGGAATTTGACTTTAGAAATTTCAAGCTTTTTATTTTTATTTTGCATGAAAGAGGCATTGGCATGACTTTGTTTTAAAAATATTCATAAGGACAATTATTTCATCCATGCTTTATTTCATTTAAAAAATAAAAATTAAAAAAAAATTCAAAATAAATAAAAAAAAAAATAAAAAAAAATCAAAAAAAAAAAAAAAATTCAAAAAAAATTCAAAAAAAAAAATGAATCAATGAAATGAATAAGTTATTTGCTCACTTTTCTGAAGGTATTGAGTAATTTTGGACTGATGATGAAAGATGAATGACTAACTTTTTATTCAAGATTTTTAGCAGCTGAAAAATCTCATTGTTCAAATCAGCTTAACTTTCTCATACAAAATCAGATTTTGATGATTTAAGTATCATTGGAAATGTCTCAACAAGATCTACACAATGAGAAATCCATCATTAGAGTTTGAAATGACAAATAATGAAATAAATTGCTGAAAAGAAGCTACATTCAACTTGAGGCACTAATTCCAAAACATGTATAAATTCTTTTGATTTTTCCTTTGAAAACTTGTTTCATTAATACAAATTCTTAGTTTTGTGTGTAAATATCATAACTAGAGAGATTGATCACCTCTCTCCCTTTGATAATCTTACATTCCATTGCAGAAGAAGTATTAGTTTTTTTTGCAGGTTCCAGGAGGAAGGACAAATGACTACAAGAGAATGGTGTCTCTCTAAGAGACCAATTTGTTTCATAAGAGGATGATCAGCAACAAAGAGGAGGAAATATACTGATGCAAAATCAGATCCAAACACTTGAAAAACTTTCAGATACCATTGTCTCCATCACATCCATACCTCATAATAAACCATTCACCTCATTTCACTTCATATTTTCCATTTACATTTACATCCACTTTCCATTTCTTTTTGTCCATTCATAACCACAAATAAAAGCAAGAGGCTCATTCACATGCTTATTTCCCATTGCCATTTCCCATTCACATGCTTATTGCCCATTTTCCATTTCTACTCTCCATTGCCATCTTCCATTTTCATTTTCTATTTCTTGTCATTTTCATTCCGCAAATAAGCCTTGCTTCAATGCAAATTATTGAGTCCATAGTCCTTTGAGTCGAAGTTCTTTGTAAAAACACCTTGAGGCTTGCATGCCTTAATGGCAAGTTCTCATGCTGACAAACAATGGGAATACATTAATGTCTCTTGTTCGTCAGATCTTCTAGGTGACTCGACATCGGCAAAATCATTCGTACCTAGCAAGATGTGTTTGGGCATCTTGACTCTCATTGTCATCAATGGTGAGAGTTCTCGTGTTGACTAGTGGCATCCATTAATGGCAACTAAGTCAACAATTTCCTACTATGTTCGACATCAGAACATCTTTTCACATAGTAGGAATTATGCCAATGAGTTTTGAAGACATGAAGACTATTATTTTCAGCATTTTGGAGCAAATTCAGCAAGTTTTAGTAGAAGCAATAAAATTCATCTCATCTCTTTATCCATGACTCCTCTTGTTCAGCCACTTGAAGAAGAATATGATCAAAATTTTGCAGCCACCACACATACACAACTCATCCACATTTAAGGTAAGTGAAGGTATGTTGTTTTCTAATTTTTAGTCATGTAATTCATTAGAATGCTAAAATTGTTACTTTGGAAAAATTCCTCTCCCTTTTCCACATTGTCATATCTTTAGTTGGGGGGAAGGGACATTATTTCATATCCACATGTCATACACTATCACACATTTTCATTTCATTTCCATCCACATATACTTCCCAACCAACTATTGTTGCAACATGATCCAAAAGATTATGTCTTGCAAATGATCAATTCATTGATGAAGTAATTGATTCTAAATGTTTCCATGAACTTTGATGCAACAAAGAAAATAAAGCATTGTTACACAAGAACCAATGCTCAAAAAAAAAAAAAAAAAATGGTTGTCACACAAGAACCAACCATTGAAGAAAAAAAAGAAGAAGAAGAAGAAGAAAAAGTTGCAATCAAATGTATTATACTTTGCCAAAAAAAAGAAAATATCAAGAAGAAAAGTTTGGAATGAATCTATATGAGTCAAAACTCATAAAAGATCAACTCATGGACAAATGAATCATTGCAATGGTTGCATGAGGACATGCAACAACTTCAGTTGGGGGGTATGTTGAGTCTCAAAAATGTTCTCCATATTCATACATATTTCCATTATATCATAACCATTTAGCTCTTATTTCATAGCCATTTGACCTAAAACCCTACATCAAGTAACCATTTTCATAAATATATGGGTTAGGATCCTTGTTTTCCAAAGTTATTTATTTTATGTATTTTAAGCGAATTTATGATTAGAAACTAGAAAATTAACATAGTTTCATATATATATATATATGTGCTATGAGTTTTGTGACATGTGTAGGTCAAAAGGAGACTTCTAGAAGACCCTTATGTGACACTCTAAGGCCAAATTCGAATTTGGTTGGAGAAGATTATGGGATCAAGAGGATATGTGTCTCACTTCCTTGTTGTATTGAAACTCTAAGAGGATATGTGTTTCATTCCTCAAGTTGTGTTAAAACTCTAGAAAGACATGTGTCTTATCATTTCCTATTTTGATTGTAACTCTAGAGATGGAGGGAGAGATTCATGGACTCCCATTAATGAGATGTCTCCTCATATTTTGTATAAATAGGAGAAGCTTTCTCCTATCACAAGTAATGAAGAAGTAATGAAAAAGTAGTAGAGAAGTCTTTTGTAACAAAGTTCAAGATGGAATGGGATGTAAATTTGTGAGTTCTTTTTAATAGAGAAATTCAGTTCTTTGATGCTGTTTTGATTACAATTTCAAGGAGCTAAGGACTACACCAAATTGGTAGCAGAGGGCCCCTACTATCCAAGGAGGTTTTTACATGTTTTCTAGATAAGTTGCTTTCAATTCTGTTTTGTCATATTTCCTTACTTAGATTGCTTTCTGAAATCATAGCTTTTAGATTACAGTAGGCAACCCGGGCATTTGCATATATTTTGACTAATGACATGGAATCAATATTGTTCTGCTATTAATTTATTTTTTCTTAGTTTTTGTTTAATTCCAGTATTGCTTTGTTTATTTCAGTCTTGCACATTTGCTTCAGTAGTTAGATTTAGATATATTAAATTGCTCATGTCATTTTCAGTTACCTCCGAAAGCCACAGCTGGATTGATGGTGAGGGATTGTATTATGAAATGTGTAGTTTGATATTAGTTTCCTTTCTGCAAATTTAGATATATTAAACTGCTCATAACATCTTCAGTTGCCTCCGAAAGCCACAGCTGGACTGATGGTGAGGGATTGTATTATGAAATGTGTAGTTTGATATTAGTTTCCTTTATGCAAGTTAGATATATTAAATTTCTCATAACATCTTCAGTTGCCTCCGAAAGCCACAGCTGGACTGATGGTGAGGGATTGAATTATGGATGTGTAGTTTGATATTAATTTCCTTTCTGCAAGTTAGAAATATTAAATTGTGCATGACATCTTCAATTACCTCCGAAAGCCACAGCTGGACTGATGGTGAGGGATTGAATTATGAATGTGTGGTTTGATATTAGTTTACTTTCTGCAAGTTAGATATCAGTTACTCAAGTTGTTTATGGTTACTTCCGAAAATCATAGCTGGACTAATGATGAGGGATCGGAAGACAAGTTGATGTAATTTGATTTAGATTTACTTTATTGCAACTTTTGGATTTCTTTCAGCATAGTTTCTTTTGTGTTTAGACAGCAGCAAGAATAGTTTGGTTTCATGCTCACTAGTTCACTGTTTTGATTTATTAGATTAGCAACACCTTTTTCATTTCAGTAGCGCATTTTCATTTCCTTTCAAGTTTTGTCATTGTATGTTTCAAATTCCTTTTTCAGTTTCAAGTTGGTAAATCATTATAAAGGACATCATTCCTTGAATATCCATAACCATACTTGTCTTTTAGAATTTCATAAAAATCCAAAAACGACAAAAAGTAAGAGATAGGTTATCTTGCACATATAGTGCACCACACTTCGTCAGCTTACGAATCCCTGGTTGATAATTTATGTTAGCAATTTAGGACACACTAAATTGACCAAACAATTACACTGGAAGAATTTCAAGCAAAAAAAGGTCAAATTATTAACTTCCCTTCTCACTTTTCCCTAAATTTTTTTCTAATTTCCCCTAAGTACTAAGGAATTTGAAAATTAGAGGGGCTCAAGGCATTTCCTTGACTTTTGTAGGGACCGAACCCTCGGCCCAATAATTTAAAAAAGCCTAAGTACTTAAAACCATTCATAAGTCATTCATTCACTTCCAAAAAATCTTTTCCTAAGTAAAATCCTATTTTACTTAGGGAAATTGCATAATATCTCATAAAAATCATTTTTCATTCAAGCATAAGTTAAATACATGTTTTATACTTAGTGTTTTCATCCATTTTCACATATTAACTTTTAACTTTATTATTTAATTCCCTATATAAATCAACCTGTTTCCCATATTACTTTAACTATATAAAACTCCCAAATATTACATATCCCACCCCTTTGGTTGAAATATAACCATAATATTGTGTTAAATTGGATTAATTGGTTAAATATGTAACTAATTAAGAGCCCAACCCCCCGCCACATTAAAAAATGATTAATTAACCCTCACGGTTAATTAATAACTTATCCCACCAATCATATTCCTCCCGATATAATTAAAATCTTAAATTGTATTGGGCCCGACCTTGTTAATTCCCCGTCATTTCGTTGACAGCCGTCCGATCAACCCCTCCACAGCCAATGGTTGTCGTCCATATCGCAACACCCCCCACAACTGAACATTAATGCGCGATCAATAAGCGGTTTTGCAAACAGTAACCCGCCACGCGTCACCAGGTCTATGTGATCACTGGCTCTCGGCTGAAAACTGCCTGTCCCCAAAAGCAGTGCGATGCATACCGCTTACTGCGTTCCGCATACGACAAAACACCCTTTCTCGCATACGTCATCTGCCCAAACAATAAAAACCCCGCCAACCATGATTTTGTTAATAAAACAAACAAATACATGTCATTTTCATTATTCTCTACTGCGACCAGTGTTCCCATGCAAAGAACGTCAAAGCCAACTATCGAAGATTTCCAACCACCACCTTGCTAAGAAACTTGCAGCCGAACAGTCCAGAACCCGTCAGCAGTTGCCTACACATGTTTTCATCACTATCCACTTCCCAAAATAGGTATTTATCCCATTCTCATCGAACCCTGCAAGTATTGGTTTTTAATTTAATTCCACAAGAAAAGACTAAAAAACAGTACAATTCGGTCTTTATTTTACTCCATAAGTTCCCAGACCTATAATTGTGCCCATTTTTCCATCAAAAACCCAAATTAATTTCTAAATCCACAAGAACCAGAAATGGAAACCCCTGTGACTTTAAATGTTGTGCCTCTGAATGCCCCTCATAAAGATTTAGACTATCTGCCTCTAGCGGATAGGGATTTCCAGATAAAAGACCTCATCCTTAGTGAAAATCCTCTTAGAATATTTTGCCAATGCAGAGATAATTACCTGAACGGCTCTGATATTGTTGGACTGTGGGAATCCAATCTTCCTATGTATATTTTACCCTCAGTTCATGTTTTTCCTGAAATAATTTATCACTGCCATGCCAATTACGATCCTAATCAATGAGCAGTCATGTCCCCAAGTCAAACCATTCTTTTACCAATAACTGCTCAATCCATCAATGAAATGTTACAATTTCATCCTGGTCCAGCCCTGACTCCCCTTTCTATGGGATATTTACTTGAAAAATCCACAAATTTATCCCAAGAAGAGCTTAATCGCCTCTGTCAGACTTTCATGCTACCATAACATCAACCCAAAGGCCCACCTCCTTATGGATATACCTTTTTCAGAGATATGGGCAGACTCATATTAAATATGATATCTTCTGTAATGGGTTTCAACACTAGTGAATATGTTGATAAGTTAACCCTAGTGTTGTTGTCAATTTTTACTCCTGGATAGACCCTGCTGTCAAATATGATTTTGCCTCCTACATTGCTGATAAGATTCATGACTAGTTCATGAGATTGGAAGATGAAAGAGTTTTCAAATACTCCACTATTATATACCATCTTATGCTTTATTATTAGTCAGAAAATTCCCCCTTCTCTGTCAGGAAACTTGACACCAAAGGAAATCCAAGGTATGTAATCTTTTGGTCTACAATATTCCATAATTCATTTGAGTCCCCTTATTCTTACAATGAATTCATTGACCTATTTGTTCACCCTGCAACCACCTTATTAATAGGAGTTTCCCCTCCTAGAGTCAATAGTGATATGAAGAAAATCCTCCAACTTTCCAAGAAATACAGGATAGGTGATTGGTACCTATATCAGAATCATACAAAAATTAGGATATATGGGTGTGAGCTATGTCCTTTCAAGCTACCAAAGTATGTTCCGATGAGGCTCTTTGCCTTAGAATATTTCAGACAAATGATAAATTCAGACATAGTCCATTTTTGTAATGCCAAGAAGAAAGCTCAACTCAGAATCAAGAGCCAATTAGGCCCTTTTGTCTATAATACTAGGGATGCAGGGAAAGAAGAAGAAAGAATTCTATAAGACTATCTCAAATTGAAATTTTTTTTATGCTGGGTACCTTATGATCCTAACAGCTTTATTTGTGATAGGAGAATGAAAAACAGATTGTCACCATACCTTCACCATAGGATTCCAGAGATTGAAAAATTTGCAAATATGGATGAATGGATGGAAGGGACCTTAGTAGAACAAGATAGTGAACAGGTCAATGTTGAGAATGTTATGAAAGATCTTGAGTAAATACTTGACCTGGATTCTTTTGGGCAGGTACAAAGACTAGGAATTGGTCCTTCCTCTGCTAGAACCTCTTAGAAAAATTTGCAGGAAACCAGTGCACCAGCCACAGTAACATCCAAAGGGAAGGAAAGGGAGACTAGTATACAGGTCACAGAGCAATTTACAATGTCAGAGCAGCCTGAAACTTCCAAGGAACAAGCCCAAATATAGACTTCTCCCACTCAGATCAATGTGGCAGAAATTTCAATCTTAAAAACTCCTCTCAATGAAGAAAAAAGTAAAAAGAGAGATGTAGAAACAACTTCCCCTATCTGTGGACCTTCAGAACAACCTGGTATCAAAAGAAAAAGATTAAATCCTCTCTCAGAAGAAGAATTTGTTCAAGAAACCACTGATAGTCAAAGGAGAGAAGAGTTGGACAGTCAGCAAACATTGACAAGCAGTGGGACAACCACCAACTCACAGAGAAAAGAGCTACAAAGACAAAAAAGTGCAGAAGTATCTTCCTTTAGACCACCAGTGAAGGATGCTTGGGATATTAAGAAAACATTCATCAATATAAAAGCCAGAAATGATCCATTAAGACTTCAAGTTTATAATAAATATTTGATTATGGCTCCCAAAAATAAACAGAGATTGATGTCACTCTATGACGTCTAGGAAGGTAAAATGGTAATGAGCCATTTCAAGCCTAAAGTGCAGCAACCACAAACAACAACAGATTATGTCAGAACCAATTTTGAAATCATGGCAAAGGATATTCATCCTCTGGATCAGAATTAACTACATAAGCAAACTGGAGAGATGATTTATTCAACCTTGACTGGTAAGTCAATGATGGCCCAAAGATTACAGAATTCCTTGGATAATACAACTGCTCAACTGCATCTTGAAAAAGCTTCCTCCCAGGCCAAGGATAACAGAATAAAAACTTTGGAAGAAATAATTATTGGATTAGGTCATAATCTCAAAGATGTTAAGGCTAGAGAAGCCTTGATTAAAAAGAAAGATGATGATATTGCAGCACTAAGGAAACAACTAAAATTGCCACCTTCAAGGAATCCATAGACTACTGAGGTAATAAAGCAAAACTCTGAAGAAGAACTGATGGATTTTCTCTTGAAACTTAATGAGCAACTGAATGAGACTAAAAAAGAGCTTGAAAAAGCAGTAAAGGACAAGCAGGGAGAGTCAACCTCTCAACCTCCTAACGTAATACCAGTAGTCTCAACAACAGTCCCTTCCACACTGGGGAAAATAGTAGCACCAAACATCCCAGCATCTACAACAGAAGTGATTACAGGTACAACAACAACAGGTCAGTTAGTAGGACCAACACAGGGCAACATTTCCAATTTAAGCACTGAAGAATTAATAAAATCAATGGAGGAATTGAAACGCCAAGTGACAGAACTTCAGAAAACAAAGGTACAATTTACTACATTGGAACAAAAGTACGATCTCTCAAAGATAAGTGTTATAGAAAAACAAGAGAGATCAACAGATTAGAAAAATTGGTAAAAGAATTAGAAATGGATCCCACATTGGAGAAACCTTTGAAATAAATCAGAGAAATTCTTTGAGCCAACATCACTCAATCAATAAATGATGTCTGGCCATCAATCCAAATAATGTATGAGAAAAATGATTTAGTGAAACTAGATCTAGAAGAAGTTCAAAAGGCAAGAGAAGAATTGGGAAATATGCCTGAAGAAGCCAACGAGCTCATACAATTTTTAAATACCAAGAACAAATATCAACTTGAAGAGTTGGGCATCCAAGACAGAACATCGAAAATTTTAGAGGTAAAAAATGTTTTTACTAAAAGAACTCTGATGCAAAATTTAGAAAGAAGATGCCATGATATGCAGGAAGAAATCAATGCTTTTACAAAGAGATTGGATATTTTGCAGAGTAAAGGGTTACCGAGTCCTTTAGTTTCTCATGATAAACTAATGAGTCATCAAAGCTATGTTGAGAAATTGAATAAGTATGCAGACAACCAGGCCAGTTCATCGACAAGTTCATCAACAGCAAAAGCATTGCCCACAGGCAAAATTCTTCATGACAGTCTGGAAAATTTGTTTTATCTCGAACATGAGGTAAAGCACTTATTTCCAATTCAGCCTAATTTTTTCAGATATACAGAGACTGATGAGACTCTGAGAAAGCTTCAAAGAACCAGAATACCAGAAGCACAATGGTGGGAAGAGATGTTAGACATTTTGTAAAAATATTCTTGGATAAATTTTGATTATTTACTACAGTAAGTAATGGTAAAAAAGGATAAACAAAGATCAAACAGGTCAAATTGTATCAGTACAAGTAAAGAGTATTAGTAAAAACAGAGCATCCAGCACAAAATTACCAAAGAAGACAACATCAAGCCAAATCATATGGCCTGCCTCTAGCACATTCATAAAAAAAGGAACAACACAACATCGGTTACCTTTTCTCTTATCTACGAGACCATCTGTCTCTATTTTTCTTGTAACGTATTCATGAGTCATCCTAAAATATATCTCACTCTGTTAGGAGATTTTTTTGATAATTTTTTGTATAAATACTCCCTCAATTAGAGTATTGAGGGGTGGATTCTTAGACATTGTTGTAATACTAATTATTTTGGAATAAAGTGTTGTTGGACAAATTTCGCATGGCTAATTGGATAAAGAATTGATGCAAAGGGCTTTTCACAGGATTCTTGAGTTAGACAAAGGATCAATAAGTCATCTATCTCTTATGTTTTAAAGTTTTATACTTGTTTATTATACCATTTATGTTTCATATCTGAATGATAAACGAAAAATAATAATTCAGAAAGTGCTTGAGTGCAATCTGTTTTCAATCATTGTTATTCTTTATGTTTTCCTCTGAACTAGTATGAACAATGAATTCTTAATGGCTCATGTTTCCTAGTTAATTCATTTTGATTATTTGATAAAGAATTCTTAATTTCTCTTTATTAATAATCATTCAAGTTCCCTCTTTCGAATATGTTGAAGGATTCTTAATTTCCCTTCACCCATTTCGAGTCCATTTCATTCATTTTAGATCTTTAATTGTTCCCTATTTGATTACCTTGCCCTGTGAAACCATCCCTTGTTAAGAAACTAAATCCAGTTAAGCCATATTCTTTGACTCCATTAGCCCAATGGTTTAAACTATTTAGTCTTACCCCTCTGCTATTGAATTCCATCACCAAAACACAATCAAAATCCCTAAACTTTCATAACTAGCCTAATATCTTTCAAAAACAAAGCTAAAACTTAAAGAGAGAGCCCTCTCTGGGTATAGATTGGCTAGATTATGTACCTAAAAATTGGTTTATGGTTACCTCATACCCCTTTCCTCTTCCCAACAAATTCAAGGAAAATCTGAGTGATAACACAACCCAATCAAGAGAGGAGAGATAATGTTGTGTGATGAGATGATGTCCAAATGAGGAGAGGGTCTCTCTTATTTATACAATTCGTTGAGGGTGTAGACAAATCTATTGGGGCTCCACGAGCCTACAATTGACTTTTGGCTGACCTTGACAATTTCCATATGTGTGAGAAATAAATTTGATATCACACTTTTTCTCATCCAAACAATATGATATTTAGATAAATCTTGCACCTCTCAGAAATAGGAATCCAATAAAAATATCATCTCCATTATATGAGATGTCCAAGGTGGATTTTGGCCCTAGTTTCCAATTTTAACATAATTTTTATTTTTATAATCTAGATATTCTAATTCTCAACAAATCTTCAAACTTATTGCATAGTGAGTGCAAAATATTTTGAGACTCCTATAAGATTCCAACCCAGTAGAATTTTGATAATATTTAACATGCTCAATTTTAACACATAGGGTAAGTTGAATATTTTTATGTTTGGTTACTAGACATACTCTACTGGTTACATGTCAAGATTTATGTTTTTAAAATCAGAACTGGAATTTGAACTAGTGGAGGGTTAAATTGGATTGGAACCAGAACCAATTGATGAACCAGTTTACTAAACTATACATGAAGTGTGTGTGTGTGTGTGTGTGTGTCTATATATATATATATATATATATATATATATATATATATATATCTATAACCTCCGACCAAAAAAGCTAATAGATGTCATATTTTCAATCTAAAGGTTTGGGTTTACATTCATGTATATTAGCGGGGGGGAGGGTTTTTTGTGTTTTTCCTTTTATTTTCTATTTTTTGCTTTTGGGTGGTGTATTTTTGGAACAATTCAAATTGGAAATCGACTAGTTTGACTGCTTTCGTACTGAATTTTTCACTTGTGTGGTTTAAGGCCCAATTTCATGGTTCGGAGGGTTGAAATTTCCAGTTTCGGTTCTGGTTCATTTAATTTTAATTACTCTGCTCAATAGTATGACTGCACAAGCTCTTTTCTCTACATATATCACCCTTGGGTATTGATTTTTGAAACTATGGAAGTATCAATTTAAAGAAAGAATAATATTATTCAAAGGTAAAATAAGCTAGATCAAAATTTAATTAGTTGCATTGCATGTACTTTATCTCCCAACCAAGTAATGGTAGATGGCCAACAAAATTGTATGCCCTTGTATAAACAGAGCAAGTGTTATAATATTTCTAAGACCTTTGAAAACTGTTGAAAATGTTAGCGAGAAAGGCTTCCTTGATTTGTGCCTTAATCAAAGTAACCACAACGAGTTTTTCCTTGAGCATGCATGATTTCCTATGAGTTAGGGGCTAATTCCTAAATTTAGTATGAATTCCTACAATTTAGGGTGAATTCATAAAATTTAGGAGTGCAAGAAGTAGTTAACTACTGTTGATTAGTGGAAGGCCTAGTTTATTGTCTTCTAGTGTGAGTTATTTTGGGTAAAGGAAAATTTGATTGAGTTAGACTCCTAATTTATAGGAAGGACTAGTTAACACAACCAGTGAGCTTTTGTTAACTAGTCAATCAACAATTCGACTTTCCTCAAATACAACTTGCCAATAATAGCCTATTCGAAGTGCTTATAAGGAGGAATGAAGGCACAATTTGATCATTTTCTTGTGAGCACGAGTTGGCGATACAAGACAATAGAGCTCACGGGTTTGTGAGAAGGTTGCACATTTTTATGTGTGGATCTTGTGAGAGAAAGGTGTGCAAGAGAAGCTTGCACATAGATTGGTAGAAGCTATTTAGGAAGAAAATCAAGTCTTGCAAGGGCGTTTTAGCTTAGGACAAGCAGAGAAAACTAGATTGGTTTCCAGTGAAACAAATTTATACTGTAAGAGATCTGTTGCTCATTTTATATCAATAAGATTCTCATTCAAGCAGAGGGTTTTCCCAGTTGGGTTCCCTAGAAAAATAACGTTGTTTATTTGTGTGATTGTGTTTATTCCTGTTCCTAGTATGCTGCAAATTTATTAGAGAAATTCCATGTCTATATGACAAGAAAGTGTTTTTCAGTTTGCTCATATTGGTAGATCAGATTTTTGTGGATTTTCTACAAAAACTTCAAAAAAAATTCTAGGAATTATTCATGAGTTTATTGATGTCATTTTATGTTTGAAGAACTACTATTTTTAGATGGAATATCCTAGTGCTTCAATCTTTAGAGTTCCAGGCACTTCAATTTGTAGATGATGGATCTCGACTCAAGAGATTAACCCTTTTGAAATCTTAGAATATGAATAATTATTTCCTTATATCCATATAATTATTTACTAGCTTTGCTTGAATTTTATGTAATAGCTAAAATAATAAATAGAAGGAAAAGACACATAAACGTACCATCCATACAAGTAAACACAATATTTCTCTTAGGAAACCCAATATGAGAGAATCAAAGCTAGAAGGTGAGGCCTCACCTCTTCCCTCTTTTCTTTAGCAATAAAAAAACACATACAAAAGAATGGGAACTCCTATGTAGTTACCTTTTAGCAATGTAGCCTAAACAACCACTACATGATCCTCGTCTTCTATTATGCATTGAAAATACCACTCTTATCTATTTTTCTCAACTATGGAACAAATACAATACAAAATAATGGAACCCATTCACCTCCTAGCTACTTAGTATTTAGCATAATTTGATAGCCTTTAAGGGGTATGTTTTTGATCTCTTCAACCCTAAATTTTGATAAGGTTTTGGACCTTTTAGAATTTTATTGAAATTCGACATGTGGCTAGTCCCACATGTGCGATTAATAGGGAATGACGTGGTATCCACTCGTACTATGGTGGTCAACAAGGTATGTCAACTTATGGAGCATAAACTTTTCATACGAGCTCTACTTGAGGCTATTTTGAAAAATTGGAAAATCTTGGAGGGTAGAATAATGTCATGGAGGTGTCAGCTATGCATGCAAATATTTAAACCCTCCACCTCCCCTTTTAGTGCCTCAAAATGGCTCTAGAATTTTATAGACCCTACTTTTCCAAACTAGGGTTCGCCACTAAAATGGGTCCTACAAGCCAATTCTTCCAATTTTTACACCTAGAAAACATCAAGATAGATGAAAAGTAGTATGATGATCAAATATGGATCATGCCTTGTGGAATTTAGAAAATTTGCTAAATGTCACCATAGTAGCTCCTCTTCTCACTTTGGGTTGACTCTTCTCCAACTCAAGGAGTTTGTTGAGAGGAGGCACAAGGTGATTAATTGAAGAGTAAGCCTTGGAAAGATGAATGGTTGTAGAATAAGTGACAATATGAATGGTGTGAGAAGAAAAATATGGTAGAAATCCCCAAGACTAGTGCCAATCCAATCATGGTTTAAATAGAGTGGAAGAGGTATGAATCCAAAAGAGTGACTGTATGAAGATGTAAGGCAACAAGGGATGCCATGTATACCACAAATTAGCCTTAACTTGCTGAAAAATATGTTATATTTTTCTCATAAATAATAATGAAGTCCTAGTATACCACCTTTATGTATTTCACATCTTGGGATATAGTTTTTGTCCTATGTATTTTTCTAGATCCTATTTTGTCTCATCCTACCTTTATCTCTTTTTGTGGTGTCAAGGTGAGAGAAATTGAGCCTCTTTCATCATTGTATTATATATTTGTATAATTGGAAGATGAATACAATGTGGGAATATAGATTGTGGCTTGAGGCCTTTTCCGCTAATCTTTTTGTCTCTTCTTCTTGTGTTTATTTTGAGCTATGTTTTATCAATTGGTATCAGATCTTGCAGGATTCAAACTACAAAAAGAGTGTCAAAGAAAAAATTGCACTAGTAAATAGGCAGGTAGTTCACACGCTCCACATGGAGGTCATTCAACAAAACAAATACGTTCAACATGCTTAAAGACTCCTTGTAATTCTCCACACTAGCTGTAGTGTTAATTTTAGCTTAACATGTTCTTTGCCTAGGAAAATTACTTTATTAATCCATTAGCCCATTATTATTCTATTATATTTCCATTAGAAATCACATTAATCAATATCATATGACAATAAATGATGAAATAACAACAACCATAAATGCAAAGGACAAGAAAAGACAAGAGGACACCATGATTTAGGCTTAAAGCTAAGGAAAAACCCCATAAGGGGGAAAAGCAACATAAATTTTCTGTTTGATAATATCAAATGTTTAGAGAGAGAGAAAGTCGTAAGTAAAATGATACAATAGTCAAATTAAATAGATTGAATTGCCATAGATGATCCCAATCCACTATCCAAAAGTCAAAGTCACATCTGCAGAAGTCAACAACAGTCAAAGTTTCCCTAACCAGTCAACAACCCAGTCAAATCATCCCAAACTATTTAGTCAAAGGAGAAATAAATTCGCTCTCTCTAGGCAGTCAAAATGAAACCTTCAAAACTCTGGTCAAAACTTGGTTAACAATCTAGGGTAAAACTTGCCTCAGACCTGCGGTAAACATAGGTCAAAAACCTTAGTTTTCCTCGGTTCTTATGCCCACAAGTCCAACCTAGATGGCAGAGTAATAATCCATCCAAATCACAATAAAAAAATTGGTAAAATTTCCTGGTCAGCGTTGCTGTGTACTGGAAAAGTCAATAACGAAAACCACAAAAATTCGTAGAACATCACAAGAAATTCGTCCTCCAAAATTCGCACGTGTGGGAGAGAGATAACTACCTAAAGAAAGTCAAACACATCATGAGAGGAAAGAGGAAATAATGTGTGTGTGATGATGCCAAAATGAAGTGAACTCATATTATATTTATACAAGTCAATGTGGGTCAAAGGTTATGTCTCTTGGGCTTCATGAGCCTACATGAATGTGGGGCTAACCTTGACCAAAACAACCATTGTGGGCTTGAATTCAAAAATACATTTTTTCTTGTTAGAACCCATCGTGCCTTAGGTCAAAATTGGTCTTCTCAAGAAGAGGAATCCAATGCCATCATCATCTCATACAAAGGCGTTGTCTATAGTGGAATTTGTCCTTAGTTGACCATTTTTAACACTCCCACTCAACTAAGGGGAATTCCACCTGCCAATACCCATCATCATGTTGCCAACATGATGCTACCATCATATAAATCATGCTACTATCATATCACCGACATCATAATCATCATGCTACGATCATATCACTGAAATCATAATCATCATGCTACTATCATATCGCTAAAATCATAATCATCATTCTATTATCATATCACTGACATCATAATCATCATATCATAATCATCATGTACTCTGAATGCATCTCATCTCATATTTGCTAAAGA
The DNA here is from genome assembly GCA_034641835.2 of Pinus albicaulis. Taxonomy (NCBI): domain Eukaryota; kingdom Viridiplantae; phylum Streptophyta; class Pinopsida; order Pinales; family Pinaceae; genus Pinus; species Pinus albicaulis. Next base: position 19,791 of record JAXQQM020058887.1, read on the forward strand.
TATGATATCATAGATCAAGAAGAAAATATCCTGGAAGGTGAGTCACAATAACTTGCCACCTTAGGAAACAACAGAGGAAAATCCTCATGTTCAAGGGTAGAATCATAGAGATCATAGAGATTATCTCAATAAGAAACTATCCAATATATGTGGCTCATTAATAGATCGACTCAGAGTCTTCATAGTGAGGCATATGACTGATAAGGTTTTTATTAATAACACCGGGGATCCCACAAGATAGACATATGCAAAACAACAACTTCTCTGTCTCATCAAACCTATATAGTGTATCTCAGATTATAGATAATAGAATGATAGAGATATCTCAATAAGCAACTATCCAATATATGAGGCTCATCCATAGATTGACTCAGATTTTTCATAGCAAGGCATATGAATGATGATCCAGGTGGATATTGGTGTCCACCTGCCTTTTCCACTTGGGGCCCCACCATTGTCTCTTTTAGTTTTTCAGTTTCGACACGACTTACTATTTTTAGTAGTTTTTCGAGTCCTGAACTTTCGGAGCCATTTTGAGGCCCTAAACGACTTTTTTTGGGAAAACTGGGAGCAACATGGGTTGATGGAATGATGTTTCTCACATCAAAAGTTGTATTCCTTGGAAAATTATTTCTAACGAGGTATGTTTCATGTCAAACGAAGATCTTATGGCAAAGTTACGTCCCCGGGAAGTTGAAACACCAATTTACCCAAACAGGGCCCATTTTTTTGGTGCTTCATCTCCTAGGGTTATGGTTTTGGATGTTTAGGGTTTTCCATTATTTCTTAAATAATAAATAGGCCCTCGAGCCTCATTTTAACTTAGTTAAGAGTCCTGTAGCTGCACGTCTCTTCTTAGAGATAAGCTACCAACGCTCTAGCTAGTTTATTTCCATTCTATCTGTAAGCAAATTTTAGTTCTTGATATTAATGAAATGAAGTGTTATTTCTACTGCATCTTTGTACTTATGGTTATATGTGTATTATCTTGCGTTCCTGCATAAATCTAGATCAGTGGTATCAGAGCGGTCTGCATTTTATCGATCCTTCTTTGCATGTCCCCAACGAGGTCAGGGTATAAGGAGGTAGGGCTCGATCTGGTGGAACCTTTACAAGATCAACCTTGCAAACCCTGACAACCGCCCATGTGGGACGAAAAGAAAGATGAGGGAGTAGGAGATCCTATCAAAATATTTCTTGAGGAGGCCCTCGAAAAACAAAGGAATGCGATGATGGATAACTTTGCCCAGATCCTTCAGCGACTGCCCATCGGTAGTGCATCTGCATCCAGTAGCCACACTAGAGGCACGACTCCCTTTAAGGTACATGTAAACTTTGAAATTCTCATATTTGAGGGTCAAATAGATGTAGATTCCATAGATATATGTTTGAATCTATTAGAAGTATATTTCTCGGTTCATGACTTTTCCGACCGGGATAAGATTATTTTTGCACTCCTCAAAGCTACCCCGCATGTCAAGGACTGGTGGGAAACCTACTGTGAGAAAAAGGACGAGACAAAAACCTCTGTGTTCTAAGCCATACCCACTTGGAATTATTTCCAATATGCCATCAAGGAACAATACTATCCCATGGGGAGTTATGAGGACAAGTACATACAATGGAACACTCTGCGACAACAAAGGGATCAATATGTGCATGAGCTGATGAATCTATTCCATACCCTGCGTACAAAGTTGGGTATCAAATATTCAGAGAAATATTTGGTGCTAAAGTATCACAGTTTTCTACACAGATACGTTTAGGAGGAAATGGAGTTCCTCGACATCTCCTCTCTTGGTATGACATACCGGTATGCTACCAAGATTGAGCAGAAAATTCAAACAAAAGAAGAGAGACTTGGATCTGCGAATCAAAAGCAAGGCAAAGGTGCCCCAAAATCTCAGAACAAAGGACAAAGCCAAGGCATGGTGGCCCAAGGCAACCTGTCAAAGTCACAAGCAAAGAAAAACACTGCGAAGCCAAAGAAGGACGCGGGAAAGTGGTGGGAGTTCCATAAGAGCTCCACTCACAATAAAAGTGAGTGTCAGGCCAAGCAGTCGCTGGTGGCCGAGATGAGGGCTTCTGAGTCAGATGCATGCTCTAACTCTGAATCAGAACCTGACAAGGGGAATAACAAAGGGAAACAGATTATTGATGCGGAGCCCAACACCACTGTTGCCACTGTGAAGATCCAGAAGGAGGAACCGAAAGATCCAGAGGAGGAGGAGCGTCTCTTCCACTCCCACATGTGGGTAAAGGGTTCCCCCCTACAGTTCATTATCGACAATGGGAGCCAAAAGAACCTCATTTCAGTATACGTTGTGAAGCGCTTGGGCTTGCCGACCACATCACACCCACAACCATACACCATCGAGTGGCTTCACCAAGGATGGGATCTCTACGTTAGTCAACAGTGTTGCCTTCCCTATACAATCAAGCCCTTCATGGATGAGGTATTATGTTAAATTTCTCCTCTTGATGTTTCTGATGTATTATTAGGCAAACCATACTTGTGGAAGCAACATGTTGTGTATGAGTCCTGACCTCGCGTTGTTATTGTTACTTTGGGAAATAAGCTATACAGGATATTAGAGGTAACACTGCCTGCTTCTATCTCTTTGGTTACTGCAAAACAATGCAGTAAGCTCATTTCACAAACCAGCAAATTTGTTTTCCTAACGATCCGCCCCTAGGGCAAGAAGAAGACTCTGGCCACGACCTCCAGAGAGGGCTCTTATGCATGACAACAACAAATGGATAAGGTTGTGCAGGGGTATGAGGACATCTTCACCTCACCCACAGGGGTTCCTCTTCACTGTTAGGTTAGACACCCCATTTATCTAACCCTAGGTGCACCGCTACCCAATGGACCGATCTATCAGTGCTCTGTTATGGAGAACGATGAAATCAAGAGGCAGATTTAGGAGCTACTGTAGAAAGTTCACATTCGGCCAAGTTCATCACCCTGTGGGAGCCCGATCGTGTCAGTACAGAAAAAGGATGGGACTTAGAGACTCTGTATTGACTATCGGGTGCTGAACAAGATCATTGTCTGGAATAGGTACCCGATCCCAAAGATTGATGACCTTCTGGACCAACTCAAAGGGGAGAAATATTTCAACAAGATCGACTTGAAGTCTGGGTATCACCAGGAACCAATCAAACCCTTCAATGTGTGGAAGACTTCCTTCAAAGCCAAGGAGGGCCTTTTTCGAATGGCTGGTCATGCCTTTCGGGTTGAAGAATGCTCCAACAACCTTCATGAGGTTTATGGACGACATCTTGTGGCCATTCACCAACTCATTTGTAGTGGTGTACTTGGATGAAATTTTGATCTTCAAGTAGACTTGGGAAGAGAACCTCCACCACATTTGACAAGTCCTCCAAACACTGCGGCAACAAAATTTGTGTGCCAATTTGGAGAAGTGCACTTTTGGAATGACCCAGGTTCAATATCTGGGATACATTATTGATGAAAGCGGGGTGCATGTGGATGGAAACCAAGATTCAAGTCATTCGGGATTGGCCAACCCTAACCACTCTAACAGAGATTCATAGCTTTATGGGTCTTGCTAATTTCTATCGCAGGTTCATGTTGGGATTCTCTCATATCACTTGGCCCTTGATTCAAGTCACCTAGGGAGGAGAAAAAGAAAAATTCTTTTGGTTAGAATATCAATATAAGGTGTTCATAGAATTGAAACATTGCCTCTGTTCTGCCCCAATGCTCACATTACTAGACTTGCAACAACCATTTGAAATCGAGACAGATGCCTCTGAATATGCTATTGGGGTTGTTATTACTCAACAGGAGCATCTAATGGTATATCATAGTGAGAAATTGTTCGACACAGTTCACAAGTATCCCACATACGAAAATGAAATGTATTCCATTGTGTAGGCTTGTCGACAATGGAAGCATTACATTTTAGGGAAGGAAATAGTCATCCAGACAGACCACTGGCCCCTGCAGTTCATACAGACACAAGGGAAGTTGTAGAACGATCGCCATCAAAAGTGGTCCACATATCTGCAACAATTTCATTTGAACATCAAGTACAAGAAGGGTAGCACCAATAATGTTGCAGACTGCCTCAGCCGACCACCGATCGTGGCACTAACCACTGTTCTCAACTCTTGTGGGCACGAGACTTCTGATTGGCCGCTTCTCTATGAGAGTGATCCAGAATTTGGCCACACATACAAGGCACTCTTGGGGGGTACGCAAGTTCCAAATTTTCACCTCCAAGATGCATTTTTATGTCACCTGGGACACATTTGTGTTCCTTCAAGCGAATGTGCCAAGATGATATGGGAAACACACTAAAATCGAGTAGCTGGGCATTTCGGGGTCATGAAAAAAGTGGCAGTACTGCAGAAGTATTTCTATTGGCCAAACCTTTGACAGGATGTCGGGAAGTACATCAGATCCTACAGTGCTTGCGCCATTTCCAAACCGACCATAAAAAATCAAGGCCTCTATACTCCACTACCTACCCCTATTCGAACTTTGGAATCCATCTCCATGGATTACATGTCGAGCCTTCCTTCTACTAAGCATGGAAATGATTGTGTTTTCATGGTCATCGACATATTCTCGAAGATGGGAATTATGGTGGCCTGTAAGAAGAATATCATAATAGAAGACACTACTAAACTTTTCTTTGAATGAGTGTGGGTGCACTTTGGGATCCCACAGTCTATCATATCATATCGGGAAAAAATGTTCCTCAACACATTTTGGTCCAACGTCTAGTCAATGCTGGACACCAAGCTCACCAAGTCCAAACTTTCCATCCCCAAACTGATGGCCAGGCAAAGGTCCTCAATAGGATGATTGCAAACATTATACACATGTACAATTCAAAGCATCCATGCACATGGGATGAGAGCCTTCCCTATCTAAAACATAGTTATAACCGGGCTCTCCGCATCTCAACTGGCCACAACCCCTTTCAGGTGGGCTTGGGATTCCAGCCACTATGTCCCATTCACATAGCGATGCCATTTGTGGTTACTCAGGCCGATTTGGCTCATGTCCAGTCTGAAGCTAACAAAGTGAAAAACTTCATCGAATGCATTCAACACATCCACCAATAGGTTCATGACATATTGGATAGAGCCAATGCTGAGTACAAGCAATGACATGATCAACATCAGGTGCCACACAACTTCCAGTTGGGCGACAAAGTTTGGCTACATATGTATAAGAGGCGCCTCACTGGACCCCACCGCAAGCTTCACCCACTCTGATATGGGCCGTAAACCATCATCAAGGTTGTAGGGAACAATGTTTTTGAGCTCAGTATTCCACCATTCATTGGTATGCACCTAGTATTCAATGTGGACTGCCTTCGTCCCTACTTCCCACCTCTACTAGACACCTCTCACATTGCAGAACAACTCACACCAATAGAGTTAAACCCAGAATACATGGAATAGACCACCACAGATTGTATCATGGACATGAAAATCAAGAACACTCTCCAATAGAAGATCCAACTATATCAGGTTGTCAAAGTTGGCCAACTCCTGTACCAAGGCAAGTGGTTCACCAGGGACCAAATTCAGCAGAAGTTTGCTCATTTCATGGAGGAACTCAATGCAATGGGGACCATTGATTCCTAAGGGGGGGGGATGATCCAGGTCTATATTGGTGGCCACCATCCTATTCCACTTGGGGCCTCACCATTTTTTCTTTCAGTTTCGGCATGAATTACTATTTTTAGCAGTTTTTCGGGTCCTGAACTTCCGGAGCCGTTTTGAGGCCCTAAATGATGTTTTTTGGAAAAACCGATAGCAATATGTATTTATGGACCGATGTTTCTCACATCAATAGTTGTAGTCCTCAGATATATATTTCTAATGAGGTATGGGGTGCATCAAATGAAGATCTTATGCCAAAGTTACGTCCCCAAGAAGTTGAAACACCAATTTATCCAAACGAGGCCCATTTTTTTGGTGCTTCATGTCCTAAGGTTAGGTTTTTGCATGTTTAGGGTTTTAAATTGTTTCTAAAATAATAAATAGGCCCTCAAGCCTCATTGTAACATATTTTAGAGGTCTATATCTGCCACATCTCTTCTCAGAGATAAGCTACCAACGCCCTAGCTAGTTTATTTCCATTATGTCTGTAAGAAAATTTCAGTTCTTGATATTAATGAAATGAAGTGTTATTTCCACTGCATCTTTGTATTTATGGTTATATATGTATTCTCTTGTGTTCGTGCATAAGTCCAGAGCAACTGATAAGGTGTTTATTAATAACACCAGGGATCCCACAAGATATACATATGTAAATCAACAACTTCTCCATCTCATCAAATCTTTAAGTGCAAGAATAATGCATCAGGGCTAGGTCTTCCATATTAAATTTAAAATTAAACTCCCTCTTACATTGATAAATGAGAGGGTCATCAATCAGACTTCATCAATAGCCACATCTTTACAATCCAATCAAAATGGCTTGTCCATAACTCCCTCTGAATATAGGGAAAGAGACCTTTCTAAAACATAATCATCAAGCCACCTGTAACCCGTCCCTTTTCCTGCTATAGACCCTTAGGTCCATGTGCCAAATTCATCAATCATAATCATGCAACTTCCATGCAACCTCTCAAGTAACAATGATATATCAAGGCATCATCAAAGTCAACATAATCATAATCAACTACCGTGACTTGCCTTCATTAGTAAACATCGGGTAAGAAGATTCATCGGGTCATACTGCCAGGGATTCTATAGCTCCCTATGAAGCCTTGCTTCATGTGATAATCTAGCTTTCAATCATGAGCTTCTCATGCAAGGGATGAGATTTTCCACGAGACAACTACAACCAAAAATTTCTAGGAAGTTTGCTTCAGATCAGGGAGTGAATTTTGAAGAATCATCATGGTCCTTCTTTAACCAGAGTGAATAAATCCTCCCATGATATTATCCAAAAAAAACTGCATTATCCTTCATTGCTAGATTAATTTAACCAACACATTAAAACACCCAATCCATGATGAGGAGGGAGTCCTTCACATCCAAGAATCCATATTCATAAGGCCATCCTTCATAAGATCCTGGCTTGACACATTAAAGTTCCCAATGACGAAATCAAGATGCCAAAATCAGGGTCCTCACAGTTATCTCTGCTCATCATGCCTTCCAAGACATAGGATCTTCCATGCACATCCTTCTTCCAATCCTTTCTTCATGAGGCACCTGAAATAGCCATAGAAAAGCACTACCAAGCAAAATAGGTGACCATAAAAGCATGAGATTCAATCTAGGGTTTTCATACACTAATAGAGAATGCAATTCAAAACATCACCCTCATCAATCATTCCCTAGAATCCACAAACCCTAAAAATCAAAAGAAAGGGTTTCTTATGAGGGAATTTGATAGGTTTAAGGTTTCATATGTGAGCTATGGTTTCCTATGAACCATCTAGGGTTCTTATTCAAATCAAGCCCTCCTTCAAAAGACCCTAAAACAAATAAAAATAAATGCATTACACGTACCTTGAGAGATATTGTTAGCCATCCATAATTTTGACATATTCAAAGATGGCTAAAATAGGTCTTTAGCCTTCAAGAAACAAATTTGAAGCAAATCTGTGAGTTCTTGAAGTCTTTCTATGTATCTTATCCAAAGGACCCATCTCACTAATGTTTTCACTTAAAAATCCTTCAAAATATCCTTGCTGATTCAAAAAGAAAACTTCCTTCAAAGCCATAATTCCCACCCTTTCTCCATTCCAAAATATTCCCTTCATGTCACCCATTTTCCTCATTTTACCCTTTATTTCCTTCAAAATCCCCTTAAAACCTTATAAATCTTCTTTATTTGGTTTTAAACCCCTTTTTCTAACTTATTGGAACCCCTCAAAAACCCTCAAAAAACCCCATTTCGGCCTTAAAAACCACTTTTTCATTAAGTTAGGCTTACGCCCCCACGGGATTAAGTTCTCATCCCTTTCCTCCATGTGACTAGGATGTGCAACCATCAGCCTCAGTCTTTAAGCCCCATCAGCCATCACATTTCACTTCATCTAATTTCCTCACTCCCAAGCTCTTTTTCCGCCGATGGCCGATCCTCCGATTTAATCCCAACCATCGATCTGCTCCTAGATCCAATAGCTCCCATTGTTTCCTCCTTTATCCCACACATTGTTTTTCCCCCGATTTGTGAGGTCCTGATTCAATCTGGACCGTTCATTCTCCCAGATCCGAAAACTATCGCACTTTCGCCCTTTCCTAAAGTTTCACGTCCCATTTCTTTTCCCCGCCGATGCATTTTCCGGCTTTAATCTCCACTGTTGATCTCGTTTCTGATTTAACGGTCCTCACTCCATTGGCGCATCGCACTTTGGTGATTCCCATTTCCACTTCCCAAACCTCTTTTTTCCCCGTCGATGTTCATCCCCCGCCGATGAAATCCTGACCGTCAATCTCTCCAGATCCGACTGTCCGAACTCTTTCCAGGCCTCCCGCCCCTCTTCACCCTCTGCACTTTTATGGTCCCCCCGGAAGAGATCCTGGCCATTGATTGCAATGATCCAACAGGCAGCGGGGCTCCTCCCCTTTACATTCCCGCTCTCCAACCCCCCCCCCCCCCCAATTCATATCTCTTCATCTTTTAATCTAGGTCGTTGATTGTCTTATCCGATGGTCATCGTGTCCCTTATCATTTAAACCTGTCAACCATCCATTCTACTGCATCTTTAAATCTCAACCGTTGATCCTAAAGATCTAACGGCCTTCTCTTCCCCATCATCCGTTCTCCCGACCTCATCCATTACCCCTTTGCTTCCCCGATACAATCTTAACCGTCGATCTTGCTGATCCAATGGTTCCCACTTATCCTCACCATTCAAAATCCACCCAAAAAACTTTCAACCCCGCCTTTGGACATCTCGCTACACGAAAAAAGAGTGACGCCACCATGGGTCCTACCTGACCGCGCATCTCCACTTGTTGCATTCATCCTCAACTGTAGATCTGGATCTCCCAGATCGAATGACCATCAATCATTTTCATGCCCGATCTCACCAAAAATCCCCAGTGCGCAACTCCAACGCAAAATAGGTGGTTTTGATGGGACACGTGTCATCCCCTAACATTTATCACGTTAAATCGAACCAATACCATTTACCGCCTAAACCCAGCGCGAATACCACCTCGGTATTGCGCAAAACTTCTCATCGCCATTTTTGCGCCAGATTCAAATGTTTCCCTGGTTTTTTCATGGTTTCGCCATAAAACCCCTTCCCTGCAATTTCCCCTCCCTCTGCAGTGCTCCATAACCACTCCTAGCCTCTTTTAGCAGTTAAACCAAAACACAGGGTTTTATAAAGTTTTTGATTATTTATTTGCAGGTTTTATGGAGGCTAGATACGCAGAGCCCAGGATGATAATCCTCAGGGAAAAATCACGCAGAAAGGAAGATTTTAGGGTTTATCATTAAATTTTGGTCATTGATTCATGACCACTGACTATTATATTAAACCCTCTAGTGCGCTAAAGCCACTTGTACATCAAATTGAAGAAAACAGTGAAGATCAGTGTAAAGATATTTAAAGTTAAAGGTTAAAGTCAAGAGCCTGAAGATTAAAAGACTTAAACCGTGCAAATTATGGATAAAGCGCAGTGAAAGACAAAAGATTCCAAGCTAAATCAGTCAACACAGTGAAAAAAGCCCGGAAGATGATTAAAGAAGGCCTAAAGCAGAATTAGGCCAAAAGTACTGTTTAAAATGATAAAGTTAAAGGAAAGATTAGGCTAAGACAACCTCGAATACATCAAAAGGGAAGCAGTTATTCACTTAATAAATCAACTGCCACCCGTGGCCTACTTTTTCTTGCAAAGGTAAAATTAAGCAATTATTACACAAAAGAATATATTTTAAATTGTCGGGACAATTATTGTATAGATAAGATAAAGCCTTAAAGTCAATCTTTTCCACCTATCTTTATCTTAGAAATTAAGACAAATTTATTTAACAGAGAAGTAGCTGCATATATTATTTCCTTATGCCCTACGTGGTTTTCAAGGCTAGGAATGCATTTACTCTGTAATAATAACATTTTGAACCCTAGAAGAGTTTCACCTCCTCATTTGCAGCATAAACACTGCATTGGAACTCATTGTAAACTTTGGATTTTGATGGATGATGCTGGAATAATACATAGTCCTTTGAAGCTCTTGAAGAGAAATTGATGTCTTGGAACTCATGCATGATCTGATTTGCTTGTTGATGGAGAAGGATTGTTTGCAGGATCCATAGGTTTGGTTGATGGTGAAGTTTTATTTTGTTTATGTTTTCTAGTTTTCCATTATGTTTTCCATATTGCTATGTTGCAGTAGGAAAAAGAATTTATATTAAGAATCTTTTTCTAATGGCACCTTAAATCTGTTTTTCCTTCACTGCCTTAATGTTTTCTTCTACTAAGATGCATTAGAGAAATCATTTCTTGCTCTCTAAAAAGTTCTTAGATCGTCCATTTCTTGAATAAATTAGATCAGTTAGCATCAATTATGATTTATGGTTAGCCTGCATATTGTTGCCACTAAAATATTCCATTCTTGGAATCATCTCTTTAAAGTAGCTTTGTCTATGTTTGTCAAAGAAGTCTGTTTAAAATCATGCTCTTTGCCTTTACTTAGCTAAAATTGTTTTAAGGAAACTTTATAGTTGTAACTTTGGATGTTAGAGTTTTCTCTCCTTCTATGGTTATAGTTACTTGTGTATCTTAAATGTTTTTCTACTCTAGATAATAAAAGCTCTGAAAGTTGGATAAGTTTCTTACCTTTCTAAGTTTTTATTTGAATGTTTGTCTTGGTTAATTATCTGTTTTCAGTCTCAAATCAAATGGATTAGGTTTTGCTTATGCCTTTGATTCTCTTGTCGTTCTTATCAATTTTCTAACTCCCTCAGTTTACAAGTATATAAAGGATTCGGTTTCAGCCCTTTATTAGTTTGTCGTTCTCAATATTTATGTCCATTTCATAAATCCTTCATAACCTTAAAAGATCCACCAACCAAGTAAAATTTCCCTACAAATTCTCTTAAACACCATTGACGAACTTATATGGACCTTGTTAGACTCCATTGCCCAATGACTTAACAATATTCCATGTTTCCTATCTAAAATATATCAAACTATAATACCCAACCAAAAAAAAATCAAAATACCTTGCACTTAACATCTAGCCTAAAATCAACCCTAATCAGTAAACAAGACATATCTTTGCACACATTGAGAGATCCCTCTCTGAATCCAGGAAGGCTATGTCCCTGGATTCCAAAGCTTGGTTTGATGTTACCCTTGTCAATTTGTATCTCAATCAATCTATCAAATTGCCGGGAGCTAACATAATGGCGATCACGGTGGGACTTCCAAGTGAATTACATCTTATACATCCTTAAGACCTCAGAAGACCCACAACATCCTTAGATTGGTATTCAATTGTTGATGGTGGACAGCAACTCATATTAAATTTTTTTGAAATCCTCCACGTGGTGACTCCACAACTCTCAATAGACCTAAAGACTCCACTGGGAAACCCATTCTATCATAAAATCACTCATACTCAGTCAAGGAAACTTTGAGGATCAAGTTTTCTTTGTTAAAGACTAGTTTTCCTCTAAAGATTGTCATATCTGGCTAACTTTTCTTTTCTTTCGGTCTAAAATCAACATAGGGGCCACTCCACATCCCAACATAGCAAAGACCAAATCACTCCACTAATAGAAGACTCTGAACAATTTTAAAAAATGCAGTCAAGTCTCATAGCAGAGTTTCGTTATATAATATCAAGTGACCTTGTAGAACTGGAATGTGAGGACCTTCCAAAGGTTATTCTTCTCAGCTAAAAATTCAATGCTAAACCTAAGATTATAAATTTTTTCTAGAATCGGTAGTTGAAATATATGAAACTAAAATTGAAATGTTGAATTCACAAGATCAGTCATATCAATTCAGGGACCCCAGAGCATTTTTGGAAAGCCTCCCTCCCCAAAATCAAGAAGAAATTTCACTACCTTTTGAAGTGCAGGATAAGGATGATTGTGATTTCAAGAGCCACACTAAAGATGCAGTGAACCAAGTTGTCTGGGATGCAAACAATCAATCAATCATGGGAGGCCCAAAAGAAGAAAGTTTATATCATGTTTTTGTTGATCCTGTGGAAGAATATATGGAGGCCCTGATTTGCTCAAGTTCCCAAGCATTGACCCTTTGCAAGAGCCAGATTCATTAGGAGTGGTCACCACTTGTGGTGGCCTTGGTTTTGAAGACCTACATTCAAAATACCCCATGGTTATCTCTAACAAGTGGTCAGATGTTCTACTCATTTTTGTTACCAATCAAATGGCTGCACTATATCTGCCTGCTCAAAGAGATGAGCAAAGACCAGTCATGGAACCATTTGATTGATTGGATGTATTGGAAAAGAGAATTTGTCAGCTAAACATGTAAATATTTCAGAGTTAAATTAAGGTAGGTAGGAATGCCAATAAAGCTTAGCATGTGAGTATTTAGTTAGTTTTTTGCTTTTTTGCTTTGAAAGAAAAATTAAAAAAAAAAAAAATACAAAAACAATAGAAAAAGAGAAAAGAGGGCAGATATAAAAGAAGAAAGGTACACCTCCATACCAAAAAAGAAAAGAAAAATCTGAAAGTGTGCAAGCCTAAATGCCACTACTTGAAAGAGCACTGCTATTTATTCATATAGCCTAATCATGACTAGAGAGATTTCAATTTACTGCTGTTAGGTTAGTGAAAAAGTTTTTCCAAACAATGAAATCTTGGCTTATTAGTAGAATAGATTAGGATAGAAATAAATGGCTCTAATCAGACCAAAATTTGAGCCAAATAAAAAATAAAAGAATGGTTCTAATATACTGAAAACCTGAACCAAGAAAGAAGAAGAAGACAACTCTAAAAAGGTCAAAACCAGAGCTGAGGAAAGAATGAAGGATGCTTTTAATTTTTAGATCTTAAGCCTTCACAGTTTTGTTTTAAATTTTTGTAAATTTTAGTCTATGTGCAATTTCTTTTTATGCCATGGTCTTACAGCAAATAAAATAGTTTAATCTTGGTTTTTCTATATTTAAATTTCTGTTTTAGAATATAGAGAATAAGATCTGTTAAACAGTCCAATCTTGACAGATAATAGTTAGGTAGAGAATTTATGAGTTCAACTATTTAATCTGAACTCATGGAAGTTATAAGGGTAGATTTAGATTAGTTTTTCCTGTTTTCAAAAGAATAAAATGTTGATGTTAAATTTTTGCAAGTCCAAGTGCATCTTACAGAAGAAAAAATGTTAGGTAAGTAGGATGTGTAGGTAGAATGTTTGGGATAAAATCATTTTGATGATACAAAGTTCTGATCATCCTTCTAAGCAGCATGATCAAAGAAGAAAGAGGATTTTCAAAAAGTGCAAGGCATTGATCTACGTTCCAGAGATACGTCTCTGATGTTCTTAACACCTCCAAGGAGCTGCCATCCCCAAGTGGAGCCACTGTTAGCCATCCATAATTTTGACATATTCAAAGATGGCTAAAACAGGTCTTTAGCCTTCAAGAAACAAATTTGAATCAAATTGTGAGTTCTTGAAGTCTTGCTGTGTCTCTTATCTAAAGGACCCATCTCACTCATGTTTTCACTTAAAAATCCTTCAAAATATCCCTGCTGATTCAAAAAGAAAACTGCCTTCAAAGCCATAATTCCCACCCTTTCTCCATTTCAAAATATTCCCTTCATATCACCCATTTTCCTCATTTTACCCTTTATTTCCTTCAAAATCCCCTTAAAACCTTATAAATCCTCTTTATTTGGTTTTAAACCCCTTTTTCTAACTTATCAGAACCCCTAAAAAACCCTAAAAAAACCCCATTTCGGCCTTAAAAACCAACTTTTTCATTAAGTCAGGCTTAAGCCCTAGCGGGCTTAACTTCTCAGCCCTTTCCTCCATGTGACCCAAACTTGCGACCATCAGCCTCAGTCTTTAAGCCCCATCGGCCATCGCATTTCGGTCCATCTAATTTCCTCACTCCCAAACTATTTTTCCGTCGATGGTCGATTCTCTGATTTAATCCCAACCGTCAATCTGCTCCTAGATCCGACGGCTCCCGCTGTTTCCTCCTTTACCCCACACATCGTTTTTCCCCCAATTTGCGAGGTCCTGATTCAATCTGGACCACTCATTCTTCCATATCTGACAGCTATAGCACTTTCGCCCTTTCCTAAAGTTTCACATCCCATTTCTTTTCCTTGCCGATGGACTTTCCCACTTTAATCTCCATCGTTGATCTCGTTTCCAATCTAACGGTTCTCACTCCATCAACGCATCACACTTCGGCAATTCCAATTTCCACTTCCCAAACCTCTTTTTTCCCCACTGATGTTCATCCCCCGCCGATGAAATCCTGACCGTCGATCTCCCCAGATCCGACGGTCTGAACTCTTTCCGGGCCTCCCACCCCTCTTCACCCTCCGTGCTTTTTTGGCCCCCCCGGAAGAGATCCTGGCCATTGATTACAATGATCCAATGGCTAGCGGGGATCCTCCCCTTTACATTCCCGCTCTCCAACCCCCCCCCCGTTCATATCTCTTCATCTTTTAATCTGGGCCATTGATTGTCTTATCCGACGGTCATCGTGTCCCTTATCGTTTAAAACCGTCGACCATCTGTTCTAATGCATATTTAAATCTCAACTATTGATCCTAAAGATCTAACGACCCTCGATCGCTTCAACCATCATATATTCTCCTGACCCCATATATTACCCCTTTTCTTCCCCGATAAAATCTTAACCGTCGATCTTGCTAATCCAACGGTTCCTGCTTATCCTCACCATTCAAACTCCACCCAAAAAAATTGCAACCCTGCCTTTGGACATCTTGCTACACGACAAAAGAGTGATGTCACCGCCGATCCCACCTGACCGTGCATCTCCACCCGTCGCATTCGTCCTCAACTGTAGATTTGGATCTCCTAGATCGAACGACCATCAAACATTTGCGCGCCTGATCTCACCAAACTCCCTAGCAAGAAAATCCAACGTGAAATAGGTGGTTTTGAAACGTGTATCGCGTTAAATCGGTCCAATACCATTTACCACCTAAACCTAGCGTGAATACCACCCCGGTATTGCGCAAAATTGCTCATCGCCATTTTCGCGCCAGATTCAAATGTTTCCCTAGTTTTTTCATGGTTTCACCATAAAACCCCTTCCTTGCAATTTCCACTCCCTCCGCAATGCTCCATAACCACTCCTAGCCTTTGTTAGCAGTGAAATCAAAACACAGGGTTTTATAAATTTTTTTATTGTTTGTTTGCAGGTTTTATGGAGGCCAGATACGTAGAGCCCAGGATGATGATCCTTAGGGAAAAATCACGCAGAAAGGAATATTTTAGGGTTTATCATTAAATTTTGGTCAGTGATTCATGACCACTGACTGTTATACTAAACCCTCCAGCGCGCAAAAGCCACCTGTACATCAAATCGAAGAAAACAGTGAAGATCAGTGTAAAGAGATTTAAAGTTAAAGGTTAAAGTCAAGAGCCTGAAGATTAAAAGACTTAAACCGTGCAAATTATGGATAAAGCGCAGTGAAAGACAAAGGATTCCAAGCTAAATCAGTCAACACAATGAAAAAATCCCGGAAGATAATTAAAGAAGGCCTAAAGCAGAATTAGGCCAAAAGTACTATTTATAATGATAAAGTTAAAGGAAATATTAGGCTAAGACAGCCTCGAATACATCAAAAGGGAAGCAGTTATTCACTTAATAAATCAACTGCCACTTGTGGCCTAATTTTTCTTGCAAAGGGAAAATTAAGCAGTTATTACACAAAAGAATATATTTTAAACTATCAGGACATTTATTGTAAATATAAGATAAAGCCTTAAAGTCAATCTTTTCCACCTATCTTTATCTCATAAATTAAGACAAAGTTATTTAACAGAGAAGTAGCTGCAAATATTCTTACCTTATGCCCTGCGTGGTTTTCAAGGTTAGGAATGCATTTACTCTGTAATTAATAAAATTTTGAACCCTAGAAGAGTTTCACCTCCTCATTTGCAGCATAAACACTGCATTAGAACTCATTGTAAACATTGGATTTTGATGACTGATGCTGGAATAATACATAGTCCTTTGAAGCTCTTGAAGAGAAATTGATGTCTTGGAACTCATGCATGATCTAATTTGCTTGTTGATGGAGAATTATTATTTGCAGGATCCATAAGCTTGGTTGATGATGAAGTTTTCTTTTGTTTATGTTTTCTAGTTTTCCATATTTCTATGTTGCAGTAGGACAAAGAATTTAGATTAAGAAATGTTTTCTAATGGCACCTTAAATCTATTTGTCCTTCACTGCCTTAATGTTTTCTTCTGATAAGATGCATCAGAGAAATCATTTCTTGCTCTCTAAAAAATTCTTAGCTCGTCCATTTCTTGAATAAATTAGATCAGTTAGCATCAATTATGATTTATGGTTAGCCCTGCATATTGTTGCCACTGAAATATTCCGTTCTTGGAATCATCTCTTTAAAGTAGCTTTGTCTAGGTTTGTCAAAGAGTCTGTTTAAAATCATGCTCTTTGCCTTTACTTAGCTAAAATTGTTTTAAGGAAACCTTATAGCTGTAACTTTGGATGTTAGATTTTTCTCTCCTTCTATGGTTATAGTTACTTGCGTATCTTAAATGTTTTTCTACTCTAGATGATAAAAGCTCTGAAAGTTGGACAAGTTTCTTACCTTTCTAAGTTTTTATCTGAATGTTTGTCTTGGTTAATTATCTATTTTCAGTCTGAAATCAAATGGATTAGGTTCTGCTTATGCCTTTGATTCTCTTGCTATTCTTATCAATTTTCTAACTCCCTTAGTTTACAAGTATATAAAGTATTCGGTTTCAACCCTTTATTAGTTTGTTGTTCTCAATCTTTATGTCCATTTCATAAATCCTTCATAACCTTAAAATATCCACCAACCAAGTAAAATTGCCCTGCAAATGCTCTTAAACACCATTGATGAACTTATCTGGACCTTGTTAGACTCCATTTCCCAATGACTTAACAATATTCCATGTTTAGAATCTAAAATCTATCAAAGTATCATACCCAACCAAAAAACAATAAAAATACCTTGCACTTAACCTCTAGCCTAAAATAAACCCTAAACAGTAAACAAGACATATCTTTGCACACATTGAGAGATCCCTCTCCGAATCCAGGAAGGCTAGGTCCTTGGATTCCAAAGCTGGGTTTGATGTTACCCTTGTCAATTTGTATCTCAATCAATCTATCAAATTACGGGGAGCTAACATATACCATACCTTTGATTTTATGTTCATACAGGTTGCTACAGGGGTCTGCTCCAAAATGCCTTGCACTTCTACTATCTGCTAGACTTTCAAGGGTATTATTACCCTTATTCAAAGGTTCCAATATAAAGGAGTTGCACACTTTTCTTAGATGAACTTACTTTGCTTCAACTTCTAGACAAAAATAGGATCACATAGAGGGCTACCACTAAACCTTCTCAACAAAATCACATCATCTATTAGATAATGTGCAACTTAGTCAACAATATGACATTATGGAGGGATTTTACTATTCTTCAAAAAATCATTTTCAAATTGATGTCTAAAGAGACCATCCCTTCTCATAATTGTTCCTCTATTTTCATTGACTTCAGGACACATTTTATGAAGGCTTCAAAGACATGAATATATATTCCTTATTTATTTGCAAGTCAATTTCAATGAAATTGGGTTATAACACTTACAATAATGATAGGGACTCGACCTATTCTTCAATACAAAAAATAGGGTTCCTTGACATTACTGATATGGATGACATAAGATGCCCACTTATTGTATTTTCAAGGCTACAATTCATACCTTGCAAATATATGGACACAAGATCTCGAATTCCTTAAATTATGGAGGGCCTTAGAACTTTCCTTTAAAAGATTCACATCTTCCTTACAAGCATGTGGAATGAGAAGTCCACCACCTTTCTTTTTGTATAGCCCAAAGATCAAGAAATCACAACCCTGGTGACCTATAATAGTCAACCAAATTCACAAAGTGTGATAATATATAGCAATGCTTTATGTGACATATCCTTCTCCACCTTATTACAAGCATAAGGAATAAGTAGGTATCTTCTGAGATAAAACATTCAACATAACCAAAAAAATTTCTCTTCAATAACTCAGAGAAAAAAGAGGCATGAATAGTTCAGATTCACTTTCTGAATTGGAGAGTGAGATAGAGAATATAAGATAGAGTTCACTGAGCCGCATAACATTTTGGCCTTCATACCACAAGATCAGAGAAGAGAGTAATCCAAGGTTGGCTTTATGAAATAGCCTTTGACATATTCTTATGTTCTTGCACTTTCCTTGGCCTCTTAGGAGAATAAAGTTATTTTCAAAAGACTGAAACTTTTCCAAAAGCCTACTTATGCCTAAAATGTAAAAGAGAGATAGCTCCATTGCATAGCAAACCTTTTAGTGCTTCTTGTGCTCAAAACAATAGGAACACTTGACTCCCTCTTAATCGTTCAAAGAACTAGGCCAAAATCTCAGTTCTTAATTACTTCACATGAATCTCTTTAATTCATAAATACATGTATCCTTAGAGTCATAATTAACACAACATACCTTGATTTTATCCCTTCCATCAGACTTTCACCGATTTTATCCTCCATAAATTTTCTTGTTGGGCATCCTTTTTCACGAGACTTGAATTTATGAGAGCACATGCAATTGGATGGAAGGACTGCTAGCTTCAGAATTCTGATGCAGAGGTAGCAAAGGGATCAAATCTTCAAACATACTGTTGATTTCTTTATGTAGCTATTTTCTAAATAAGTAATTTAGCATCTTTATATTTTATTAATGGCCTTCATGAGATATATCTTGCATATACCCAGACTTGCATTATTTTTAGCGACCTCTCATGTTTTCTAGGGCTTGAAACAAGCACGGGGGCATCACTGACAAACCAATATATTATCACGTGCGTTCATATTGGGGTAAAAAAAATTAAAAAATAAAAAAACATTATATTGCATGTATAACTAGGGGGAGGGGGTTTTTTTTATTTATTATATAAAATATTTATAATTTGGGGTATTTCTTTTTAATTTCTATGGCCAAGCGCAGTTAGGAGGGTCGTGGGAAGGCAAAGACCGTGACTGTTGCAAGTTTAGAGCGGGCGTTCGACTGTTGCATGTAGAGCAAGGAGGGTCGTGGGCGTTCGACTGTTGCAGGTTTAGAGCAGAGCAAGGACCGCGCGCTCGAATGTTGCAGGTTTAGAGAGGAAGAAAATGCGATTTTGAAGCATGGCTTTTGTCGAGAAACCTAAATCTGTGAGTTGATTCATTCTTGTTCTGCTCAAAAAAATCAAAATGCAAAGGAATGGAATCCAACACTCAAACCATTAGTCATATTATTACCAATATTGTTTATGGCTTGCAGGAGCTGTGTCAATTCCTTCTATCCCTGCTGCTGCCTTTGTATTAACAAATTAGTTATTTTTGTCTGGCCATGAATTAGCACATGTAAGAGATCATTGAGATTCAGTACTCCTCATTCTTCCCTATTCCCCATTGCTGTACTGTGGTTAATTCTTTTCTTTCTGACTGTAATGTTACTTGGATCCCCTCGAAGCATACGGGGCTCATACACTCACACGCTGACAGGATTCTACCACTCATACCACTGTAGTGTCCTTGGGTAATCTTTCCCATAGGTTAGCTATTATATCTAGGGTTTTTCTTTAACAAACATGAACAACAATATACATAAACAATAGGATTCCTTTTTTGAAAAATGAGTATAAAATCCAACAACAATATAATAAAATCACAATGATCCAGGATTAATTTCCCAATATAACTAAGATTACATTTGACCAACAATCAAACCGATACAATTTACAATGGTACTGTTCAGTAAAATGACATATAACTATAAATATGCAATACCGAATCCAGAGTCTTATACTAGTTACTGTCTACTGAGCCTACTCTATTCTTATTGCCTTAGGGGGTCGGGTTCCCTTTCTATGGGCAGATGTATGGACAAAACCTGCGAACCACAAGATCACTTTGGCCTCAAAGACCAAACCTTCTTCTGTAGAAAACCTCGGTGACAGGATTGCTGCTTAGCCATAGAGTTACTCAATTCAGGGACCAATCCTTCCTCTTGTAGAAATACCGTAGAGACAAGGTTGCTACTTAGCCATAGTGTTATTCAATTCAAGGACCAATCCTTCCTCATGTAGAAATACTGCATAGACAAGGTTGCTACTTAGCCTCAGAGTTAATCTAGGGATCGATCCTTCCTCCTGCAAAAATATCGCAGAGACAAGCTACACGGTTACTTTCTTCAAGGTTTGAAACTCCCTCATGTGGATAAACACGAATGTAGAACCTTAACATCAACCACCAAATCACCCTGACTTCATGGATCTGAAGCTTTTAGTGGGCGACTAATGAGAAAAAGGCTCTATTCACTCCCAGGAGCACTTTGCCTCAGGGGTGCTACCGAATTTCCCCAGAAGAGGCCAGTGAGTTTCCTCAAGAATGCTATGAAATTTCCTTAGGCTGTCCTTCAACAAGACTTAGGTCGGATTCCCTAGGTACTGTGTATAACTAATACACAGTTATATGTGCAATGCAATGCATTCAATCACAAACCATTAATTCACACTTCCTTGTAAGGAAAACGTAACCATAAACCAAATGCTTGATAAAATAACCAATCCAAATTGTTAAGAAAAACAAGGTTGTTATGATTTTGGAAATAGAGTAATTTTTAATACTACAACAAAGCCTGCAGGAAAACATGGTTGTTATCATTTTGAAAAAACAAAGTAAATGTAGAAATAGATAGAAACATAAATAACAACTATATCTATGCTCTGGATACAAACAATACTTGACTAAAGAGGGGGCCCTACCTCCTTAGACAAGGCATTGGTTATAAAAACAAAAGGATGTGAATGCTCAGCACACCATAACTCAAATTGGAGTGAAAAGGAAATTAAATTGCAAAAAACTAGAAAGTACATTAGCTTGTTCTTTTGTCTCAATTCTCCGTTTCTGGTTACTAGTTCAAGGAGAGGAGAGGGTTTTTATACAAGATGTCTTATGTCTAAATAAATCAAATTGGTGGATGGACAACTATGAGAATAAAATTGTTCATACGGTTACATCAGCATTCTCAGAAAAGTAAACAACAGGCATTGACTGACTTGATTCAACTATGCAACAGGTAGTGATTGGGTCATCTTGTTTTCTTGGTCATCCACTTGCTCTTGTTGTTTTCTTGGTCATCCACCTTCTCATGATGTTTTCTTGCATGAGAAACCATTTTTTGATTGCCTAATTGGTCCAAAACTAGTAGTTGAATGGTTGACTACACTGGCACAACATGCGCAAAGTTGCAGCATTGTCGTTAGAGTTGCAACAACAAACAAAACAGGGAGTTGCAACGACACAACACTAGGAGGGACAGCATGAATTGCAACAACGATGTTAGGGGTAGCACGAGTCGTAGCAACAGGAATCGTAGCACTTGAGTTGCAACAACAATGATAGCGATCTGGAGTTGTATCTCTTTGCAATTGCATCCTGGAGTTGCAACAACAATGAAGAGTTGCAATAATAGTGAAGAGTTGCAACAACAGTGGAGTTGCAATAATAGTGAAGAGTTGCAACAACAGTGGAGTTGCAACAATTATGGTTAGTTCTCAGAGTTGTAACAACTAAACCTTTACCCGAGGAGAGTTGCAACACCTATAGGGAATTTCAACCATTGTTGAGACACTCGCGGTAAGTAGTATTTGTGCAATCTTTGTATCCTATATGCCACTATTAGTACAGAAAGGAAACAATTTCTCAAAAAATGCATAAGAATAAGCATTAAAATTTAAAATGGCACATAGAAGGGTATTTGTATCTTAACCAAAATGGTATCAATATGGTTGGAAAAGATAATAAGAAAGGATAGAAAGTGGGAAAAACTTTGGCAAAAAGGTATTAGATGGGTGCTAAAATTATGCCAATTTAGTCACCTGTCAATACGTATGGAGTGCAAACTCCTTATTGGATGTAGAGTTATCGAGTTCTTCATTCTTCATGACGGGGCTTCATTTATAGGTACCACCCTCGTGGTAGAAATCCTAGTATACTTGTCTTCTTTTCTATCCTCCAAGGGAGATTGGATTCCTCAACTTGCACTTCTAGACGTGCATTGTTATCCTTCTCTAAAAATTTTGTTTTTGATTTTTTGCATTCTAAAAAATCTATATCCTTTGCATTCTAAAAAATCTATAT